>JACEEZ010016425.1:419738-444762 GCA_016584305.1 Chionoecetes opilio
CATGACGTGTGTACCTGTGTATGTACTGCAAGGACGGTGTGTGTGTGTCTGTCTGTCTGTGTGTGTGTGTGTGTGTGTGCCTGTGTTTGTGTGTGTGTGTGCCTGTGTGTGTGTGTGTGTGTGTGTGTGTTAATATAGTGTACATAGATATGTTCATGTGCATTTACGGAATTAATGTGAATATATTTTTATGTAGAACTTGTTTTGTGATTGACCGTGTGTGTGTGTGTGTGTGTGTGTGTATAGGTACACCGCTGAGATAGATATGTGTAGTATTTACAAGGAGACAAGACAATGTTATGTTATTATAAAATTATTATGGAGTTATTATTGTAATATATGTCTCTGCTTCTCTTGCTAAGCTGGCTGTGGGCTGCACCCCTCCCCCCTTTCCTACCCTGCCTACCTGCTTACCTACACTGCTTAACCTGCTTGCCTGCCTACCTGCTTATATGTCCTGCCTGCCTGTCTGCTACAGAAGTCATCATTACTGTGAGTTATTCGCAATGTTTTTAATGGTTACTCGCTCCCTTACTAACATACATACATACATGCATACATGCATACATACATGCATACATACATTGTTCCTTGGCTTAAAATATTGTTCATAGGTCATTAATTAAGGGTCAGTTCTTGGCTCAAAATATTGTTCATAGCTAATTTATTCTTAAGGGGTCAGTTCTTGGCTCAAAATATTGTTCATAGTTAATTTATTCTTAAGGGGTCAGTTCTTGGCTCAAAATATTGTTCATAGCTAATTTATTCTTAAGGGGTCAGTTCTTGGCTCAAAATATTGTTCATAGCTAATTTATTCTTAAGGGGTCAGTTCTTGGCTCAAAATATTGTTCATAGCTAATTTATTCTTAAGGGGTCAGTTCTTGGCTCAAAATATTGTTCATAGCTAATTTATTCTTAAGGGTCAGTTCTTGGCTCAAAATATTGTTCATAGCTAATTTATTCTTAAGGGGTCAGTTCTTGGCTCAAAATATGTTCATAGCTAATTTATTCTTAAGGGGTCAGTTCTTGGCTCAAAATATTGTTCATAGCTAATTTATTCTTAAGGGGTCAGTTCTTGGCTCAAAATATTGTTCATAGCTAATTTATTCTTAAGGGGTTAGTTCTTGGCTCAAAATATTGTTCATAGCTAATTTATTCTTAAGGGGTCAGTTCTTGGCTCAAAATATTGTTCATAGCTAATTTGTTCATGGTTTGGGGTTTGAATTCTTTATTTAATATATTGATAATTATAAATCCACCACCACCACCACCACCACCACTCTAATCAATAATAATATAATAACTACAGTACAGTACAGCATTATAAAAGTTATATGTTATTACAGTACAGAGTAACATGTTGAGAGGGGGGTTAATTATATATAAAAAAGAAACACTATATATTTGCATTGATATGTTTGTTATGTGCCAACAGAGCTGGGCAGTATTTAAATACAATTGTATTTAAATACGTATTTAAATACAATTGTGTATTTAGAAATGTATTTATAAATACATTGGTTGTCATGTATTTAAATACAGTATTTATATACTTTTATGAGTATTTAAATATTGTATTTAAATACATTTGATATAAAAATGTAAATACTTTGTTATCAGTTAATTTGGCCATAAACCCTCCCAACTATCTGGCAACCCTGATGTTACAGTGAACCAGTGGTTGCCACTTGCAAGGAAATGTCCTGATTTCAAGGATATTTAGGCCTGAGAAGGAAATTTCTAAGGAAACCCAAAATCTAAGGAAATCCTAAGGAAATTCATTTTTTTCGGACATGTTAAAATTTGTGTGTATTTAAAATGTATTTACAAAAGTATTTAAATACAATTGATGTATTTAGTATTTAGTATTTAAATACATTTCTCCCATGTATTTAGTATTTAGTATTTAAATACATTCAATGTATTTAGTGCCCAGCTCTGTGTGTGTGTGTGTGTGTGTGTGTGTGTGTGTGTGTGTGTGTGTCTGTCTGCTTGTCCGTATTTACCTATATCGTTACTAAATAACCCTAAGAGGGAAACAAAATTGATGTTGAAAAGCGATGAAATGTAAAGTAAGGGAAATGGAGGAACGTCAAAAAACTGTATTTATCCTGCAAGGTACCACTTTAGTATTTTAATAAGAACGAAAATACAAAGACCAATTGATACGATGATGCTCAAGCGTCGCTCCAGAGCCGCCACGTTATCTGAGAGCAGGGCAGCCACCACATCACATGTCCGTCCCGCCCGTGACCTCCACGCAGGCGCCCACCATGTAGCTGCTGCGCCTTGACAGCAGGAACACTACCACCTCCGCTACCTCTGTCAGGGTAACAGGAAGCTGCCAGTTGTTATGCATTACAAGAAGCATCACATACTCATACATGTATAGCGTATCGCCTGTCACTGCTACGACTCTTAAGGGCCATTCGGGCCAGTCTTTTTTTTATTTCTTAGTTGCCTAAATTATGTTATTAACGTCTACTATATGCCATGCCAGCCGCAAAGTTCAGAGACAACTAAAAGAATATAAAAGTATAGAAGTATTATTAAAAGATAAAGTATATCTCAGTATTTTTCTTTCGCTACTAGTTTTACTTCCTTCAAAACCTTACCTTCGGGTTTGCCAAGTCTTCCTAAAGGGTTCCTGTTACAGAATTCCTTTACTAACCGTTCCTCTATGTCGGCAGTCATGGGTGTGGCAATCGCGCCTGGCAACACACAGTTCACTCTGATACCCTTACTGAAACAGGAGGGAATAAGAGTCTTTAAAGATACATTTAATAGCCATCTAGCTGATGTCACCAAATGTGCGATGAAGCTTTCCTTACTTGGCCATCTCTGCAGCGCAAGACTTGGTGAAGGCAATGACGCCACCCTTCGTGGCTGCATAGATAGTCATGAGTGGTGGACCAACTTTACCGGATGTGCTGGCTATGTTAACTACAGCGCCTCTCTCTTCCCCTGCTCCTCGGTTTCTCTCCAGCAACGCCTTGATAAAGACCTGTGTCACAAGGAACGTGCCCTGTGTGCGACAGAAGAAACATTGGTGCATGAGAAAACACTGAGTGATTCCGAAGCACTTAATATCCATTACTTTTAGACTATTACCAACCTCAGAGAATGGTCAGACTAGTAGTACAACATCTTAGTCGAAACGTAAGAGACAGAGAGTGTCTCTGTTTCATTCCGTGTTTTCTTATCATCATCTCTACTCATGTGCAGTATGATTACAAAAGACGCACTGTTAAAGGGCAAGAACGGTGATGATGGTGCTAAGAATTATACCGTGTTTGCAGTTCAGCTCAGAAACTTGTGTTATCTTAGTCGCATGTTTTTTTTGTATACCAGCGTGTTGCAAAGTAAATCCAAATGTTTGAGGCTCACGGTGGCTCAATGGTGGATGCTTAACTATGCTTCCAGGATGAATCTTTTTTATTTATTTTACATCAAATCTCGTAACAAGTGGATGACACATTATTTCACTTTAGGAGGATAATCAACACAACCAACCTTAAGGTTAACGTTGATCATTGTATCTAGACAGGCTTCCGTTTCATCCAGAAATGGTGACATCCTCAAGACACCCGCGCTGTTGACCAGAAGGTTGGGCGGTCTCTCAAACCTGTCCCTGGAGGCCGCGATGACCCTTTCCACGTCGCTCTGCTGCGTCACATCCATTTGTAGCGCCAAGTGGTGTTCGGGATCTGTGGATGGTGATGCAAGGCAGCAGCTTTGAGATGGAGACTTACAGCAAACAGAATGAAGGCAAGCATACTGCGTGTGTCGCGGTGACTTACTAGCAGATGGAGAGCCGAGAAATTATCTGATAGGCAACATACTGATGGCGGTGACTCCCGGTGTCGCGTTCACAGCAGTCTGCTTATTTTGTAGGTAGTAGTTCAGCTTTGTTTTCAAACAAAAGGCAGATCGCTATAAGCACGGTACCGTGTACGCAGCTGGTCGCTCGCCGACGGCGGCGAGAAATCCGATCGGCGAGAGTTCCAGGTACCCAGAAACATGAGTAAAAGCTGATTAGGATTATGTGTACATAATGGGTAATGTAATACGTACCAAGTTCAAGAACTGGAACTGTCGCCGAAAATAGGAACACACGCTGACGTAAAAAAATGGAGCACTCGCCGACGGCGGCGAGAATTCCAATAGTGCAGAGTTCCAGGTACCAATTATCCTACCTGTCTTAGCATCATCGACGAAATTTCTAATATCACTGCTAAGCCAACTGTCTAAGTCATTACGTAATGTAAATCAAGTTGGGCCCAAAACAGACCCCTGTGGAAACTCACTTGTAATTTTGTTGTGATTTGATATACACTCACCTTTTAGCATTTGATATTCCTTCTGTCTCCTTAGAATATCCAGCAAACCTCTCAGCCAACAGATTAGGATCTGGTTGGCTGAGAGGCTTGGTGGATATTCTTCATTCAACAAAAATTGATGTAAAGGGCCTGTTTTTTTAGGGCAACATTCGTGGTCTTAGATCTTACTTTCAATCTGTGGAACATCATCTCTCCTCCTCTAAACCTCATCTTCTTTTCCTCACCGAAACCCAGTTGTCTGTGAGCACTGACAGCAGACCTTTTTCTGTCTCCTCTTACTGTCTCTATTCTCATTTTCAATCCAAAGCTGGCTGTTGCGTATATGTGCGCAGAGAGAGGCCGACGCCGCCGCGATTTATTTAGTTAACGCTAATGTTTACATGGTACTACTGTATGTATCAGAAAACGAAATATGGCAATGGAAAGCTAATAAAATTCTGCTTCTATTGATATCTGCCATCTTATAAGCTGTCCCACAAAGTTTTACATGACGACGAGTTTTAAGTGAATGTTAAGTTCATCATATTTCTTCAGTCTCATAATGACCTTTACTTAATGTGTCTTACTAAGTTTTATGTGATAATCTTATAGAACAAGCCTTTCCGAAGATAACAGTTTATCCTTTATACATGTATAACATGATATACTGCGGGGTAATGCCTTGAGAACTTCCCCGGGTCTAGAGTGAACGAAGAGGCCTTGGCGCTAAGATGGCGCCCAGTACGTTTAACATAGGGCCAATGAATGGCGTTACCCTCTTACATATAGATACCCTAGTATAAACCTAACTGAAAAAATACTCAGTCCGGCCGTAGGAAGTGGAAGGGTAGAGTCCTGAGCCCGTGTGAAGGAGAAAGTAGGTTCTCTCTCTCTCTCTCTCTCTCTCTCTCTCTCTCTCTCTCTCTCTCTCTCTCTCTCTCTCTCTCTCTCTCTCTCTCTCTCTCTCTCTCTCTCTCTCTCTCTCTCTCTCTCTCTCTCTCTCTCTCTCTCTCTCTCTCTCTCTCTCTCTCTCTCTCTCTCTCCTCTCTCTCTCTCAATATATATATATATATATATATATATATATATATATATATAATATATATATATATATATATTATATATATATATATATATATATATATATATGTATATTTCTATATATGTATATGTATATATATATGTATATATATATATATATATATTTCTATATATATATATATATTTAGAGAGAGAGAGAGAGAGAGAGAGAGAGAGAGAGAGAGAGAGAATTATAACAGTTTTTTGGTTACTCACTCATATCTCTCACTCATATCTCTCTTTCACTTATATATCCCTCTCTCTCTTTCACGGAGAGAGAGAGAGAGAGAGAGAGAGAGAGAGAGAGAGAGAGAGAGAGAGAGAGAGAGAGAGAGAGAGAGAGAGAGAGAGATAGGTCGACGCCGCCGCGATTTATTTAGTTAACGCTAATGTTTACATGGTACTACTGTATGTATCAGAAAACGAAATATGGCAATGGAAAGCTAATACAATTCTGCTTGTATTGATATCTGCCATCTTATAAGCTGTCCCACAAAGTTTTACATGACGACGAGTTTTAAGTGAATGTTAAGTTCATCATATTTCTTCAGAGTCTCATAATGACCTTTACTTAATGTGTTTTACTATGTTTTATGTGATAATCTTATAGAACAAGCCTTTCCGAAGATAACAGTTTATCCTTTATACATGTATAACATGATATACTGCGGGGTAATGCCTTGAGAACTTCCCCGGGTCTAGAGTGAACGAAGAGGCCTTGGCGCTAAGATGGCGCCCAGTACGTTTAACATAGGGCCAATGAATGGCGTTACCCTCTTACATATAGATACCCTAGTATAAACCTAACTGAAAAAATACTCAGTCCGGCCGTAGGAAGTGGAAGGGTAGAGTCCTGAGCCCGTGTGAAGGAGAAAGTAGGTTCTCTCTCTCTCTCTCTCTCTCTCTCTCTCTCTCTCTCTCTCTCTCTCTCTCTCTCTCTCTCTCTGTCCGTCTGTCCGTCTGTCTACCCACAGACACTGGCTATTAATTATACCCTCGCCTTGTCTAGGGTATGAGGGGAAACCCAAAAGCTGGCAACCGCCAATTCCAAGGATCTGAAACTCGAGAAATGCCAGTGGTCCCTGGCAGTTTTAACTCAAAGGTTGGTCTACTGTGTTTTGGCTCCGCGACTAATATTTTTCATAAATTAATTTCGCGATAAACATTGATGCACCGCATCTGAATACCAAAAAATATAGTTCTTCTGTTGTTCTACTAATTATATGGATGACATGCATTACGATGGAACGAACGTTCTATAATAGCAATTTAATGCAAATTACTCGCCTCGAGTAGCAAAGCTTAATATATTTTTTACATGTATATTGTGGCATGTAAAATTTGGGCGATGTTCACACTGTTTTCTAAGACAGTATTGCTGCGTCTGGCAAACGCTTGTCAAAATACAATAAGCAATGCCTTGGAAAAACGAAGAATAAAGAATGCCGAAATCGGCTTGTTGCTGCGACAATGTAGGTTATAATTGTGGAGGCGACACGCCGCGGCGGGGAGTGGTGGCGGGGAGATTGTGGCGGGGAGATTGAATCAAA
Organism: Chionoecetes opilio; assembly: GCA_016584305.1. Lineage (NCBI taxonomy): Eukaryota > Metazoa > Arthropoda > Malacostraca > Decapoda > Majidae > Chionoecetes > Chionoecetes opilio. The sequence goes on from JACEEZ010016425.1 coordinate 426,688, forward strand.
ACATTGCCACTTCACGCGTCGACTCATTGCACTTCCAGGCTTTCTATCTGATTGATACACAATAATAACAGGAACATATGACTGCCTAGGTATAGATACCTTCTAAACATTCGTTATTGACTATATAATATCATAGAGTAGCATTTACCTCGCCTCCTCAACTATAACCTCCTTGGTTATTTGGTTATATACAATGTTTTACAGAATCAGGCTTCTATACAATATACATATAGAAGAAAATCGTTCTTAATATTATACTTTTGTGTTTTAAGTGCAGTGGAATAAGCCCATATTTTGTTTTCCAGTAGACCAACTTATTATCAAAAAAGTGAGTTAAAACTGCCAGCGACCCCTGGCATTTTGGGTTCCAGTTCTCTCGAATTGGCTGGCCGTGTATAGGTCACATGGATTTGGAAGCTTTGGACAAGCTTCGCTGACTTGGGCTCAGGGTCGGCACGGCCGAAGCTCCAAACAGCGGGTGTCGTGGTTTCGGTACCACATTCGGTACGTTCGTAGAGAGAACCCTACCGTCGAAGACCTCTATAATGATTATGAAGGAGGTGGAGATAGGGATAAGGAGTCGGGTAAGATGTTATCTACTCCTTTGATGTGTTTCATCCTGATAATGTAAGGTTGAGTTAGTAGAACCCAGCTCAGGCAGGATATGTTGATTGCTAGTCTTCATAGATTCGAGGAATGACAACGAGTTGTGATTTGAAAGGACCATGGTGGGGTGTGGAGCGTGGCGTAAGTAGCACTGGAACCCATGCAAGGCTGACACCAGATCAAGCGCCTCCTTTTCAATAGTTGAGTAGCCCATCTGAGGTTTTTTTAAATTGGCGGAGCTAGGCAACTAGGGTGGAGCACCCCAGTTGAGGGTACCGGCTGCATATTCCCGTTCTCTATGCGAGTATGTGGTTTCTGAGTGAAAACGCTTGGCTGTAGCTCCGAAACTAACCATAGGAACTTCTTAGAAATACCCTCATTGTGATTCCCACACAAAGTTACCTTCTAGATCAGTGTATCTTAACCTGGGGTGCTAGCACCCCCAGGGGGTGCTGGGAAATGCTCCTTATATGGCAGTACAATGTTTGAGTTCCTCGCAATGGATACAAAAGTATCGAAGGGATATTTTTTGACAAGAGTACTATTTATCTATATATATATAGATCTTAAAATTTGTCTGTCTGTCTGTCTGTCTGTGTGTATGTCAGTGGCGTCACCAGGAAAAAAAATTGGGGGGGGCTTTAGCCCTGGGGTGGCGATGGGCGAGCGCAGCGAGCCTATCCAGCTGGGGGGTCGGGGGGTAATTTTGAAAATTAATCAGTTCCAGGATACTTTTGAGGCCCAAAAGAGAGAAGAAAGTGGAATTAAGCTTTAATTACATGACACATAAATTAGTAGAGTTATACCATGCATCATACCATATTAACTAAATTTGATAATTTGAAGAAAATTTTTATTCTGTTTATACAAAATAATAAAATTGCCATTTTTCTCTCTCCACTAACAAACACAAAGGAATTGCACAATGTATGTTCTTGGTTTGTTTCTCAGTAAGGTTTTATCTTGATAATGAAAAACAAATATATATATAAACTTACAATATATTCAAGGTATTTCCCTTATTGCACAAAAACAGGTACATGGGATACTGTAGTTAAACAGAATAAAGTACATGATCATGATAAAGTAACTAAAAGCCGATTTAACCTGCCTCTCACTGCCTTACCCTGGCACCCACTGCCTTAACCTGCATACCACTGTGTTAACCTGCCTCCCGTCCTGTGTTACCCTGCCTCCTACTGCCTTACCCTGGCTCCTACTGCCTTAACCTGCCTCCCATCCTGTGTTAACCTGCCTCCCGTCCTGTGTTACCCTATCATCCACTGCCTTACCCTGGCTCCCACTGCCTTAACCTGCCTCCCGTCCTGTGTTAACCTGCCTCCCGTCCTGTGTTACCCTGCCACCCACTGCCTTAACCTGCCTCCCACTGTGTTAACCTGCCTCCCGTCCTGTGTTACCCTGCCTCCCACTGCCTTACCCTGGCTCCCACTGCCTTGACCTGCCTACCACTGTGTTAACATGCCTCCCGTCCTGTGTTGCCCTGCCTCCCACTGCATTACCCTGGCTCCCACTGCCTTTACCTGCCTACCACTGTGTTAACATGCCTCCCGTCCTGTGTTACCCTGCCTCCCACTGCCTTACCCTGGCTCCCACTGCCTTAACCACTACAGCACCAGGACGACGGTACTGTGGTATGTACTGCAGGACTGTGTGATCATCGTAACCCTGGTGCTGAAGGGGTTAATCCCTGACCACTTATGGTCCATGTTAAGTAAGAGTTAGGGGCAACTGCCGTTTGGTGGATTCTCCCAAGTTTGATTGTGACAGTATTGGAAGAGAGGCAAATTTGTCAACTACTACATCAAGATCGAGTGAATCCACCAATGTATTTTGATTTCAGTGGTGACCCTGGAATGGGTAGGAACAGCAAAACCTTATCCCCAAGTTTAAAAGAACGATGTACAGCCTTGGATTGTTGCTTTACCATCCTCTCCTGGTAGCTGAAAAGACTTTTTAGCAGCAAACGATCTAGCATTGGATATTTCAGATCTAAAATTTTGAATGTACGTTTCTACTGAGACTGAGGAAGGGGGAGACTTAAAGCATTGATTGATCCAAAACAATTTTTAAGGGTCCTCTAATTGGTCTACCAAACAACAATTCAAAAAATGAATAGCCCAGAGACTCTTGAGGGAATTCTTGGATGGCGAATAACAGGAAGTCTAGAAGCATGTTCATTCCATTCCAATTCATGCTCAGAACAAAATTTCCGAAGGATAGATTTAAGGGTCTGGTGGAATCGCTCCAGGCAGCCTTGTGACTGTGAATAAGCAGGCGAGGTCACATGGTAAGGTAAAGATGGGAGCATACGCTAAGCTGCGCGTGGCATGCGGTGCTCATCTCCGTGGCATTAGCCCTTAGAGCCTGTGGTGGGTGAGGACCCGTTACCCCGGGACACAGGGCTAGTGTGACTCCCGGGTTACCACAGTTACCTTCCCCAGGTTACCCCAGGTACCCATTTATCAACCCCGAAAGGAAGGAAGAACAGCTGGGTAGGCTGGTCACCGGCTTGCCCTGGCCCGGGATCGAACCAGGGCCCGCAGATTCGTAGCCAGGCACGCTAGCCACTGCACCACGGAGGTCACCTGGGTCACTCCTAATTCTTTCGTCACCTCATTGAAATTGTGCTGGTAAGATTACATCCCTGGTCTGTTTGTATTTATTTAGGGATACCCACTGTAGAAATAAATTAAGAATAGGCTTGATAATGGATTTAGTGGTGCTGTTTTTTGGGGGGAAGGCCTCTGGATAACGAGTGGTGACATCCATCTGTCTGAATATATTGGTTACGTCTTTTTTTATTTTGACAGAGGGCACACACAATCCATTGCAATCTTCCTTCCAATATTTTCCCGATGTTTTACAGGTAAATAGGGACTTTTAATGGAAGCAAGGGGAAATACACTTCAAACTTTAAATGGCCTTCCAGTTTTTTTATTTAACAAGCCGGTGAACAATGGTTTGTAAAGTAGGCCTTTTTCACATCTTTCACAAAGGCCTGGCCAAATAATAATTTAATTAATTTAACTTTTACTGCTTGTTTTTTTTTATTTATGTCCCTTGGGCCGGTATTCCTGAATTATGCTTTCCCAGGGGCTGGTCAAACACTGTTTTGGTTTTTTTGTGGGGCAGCAAATAACGTCTTAACAAAGAGCCCGTCGGAAATTAAGGGTGAAAAATTTGGCAGAAGAAAAACTTGTTTTTTTAATCCCCGACAACTAATTGGGTGGTCATTATGGTAAATAGCCAGTGTGGAAAAAATTAAAAGGCAACTTTTCTTAAGAGTAACGAAAGTGGGATAAAAACCCCGCAGATTACACCGGTTAATACGGGGGCCGGCCGGGACTAGCTCCTGTTCGATGGCCAATAATATGCGCCGCCCCCCTAATTCCCATAATCGGTTGAACCGGTCCAATTTGGTGAGAGCGTAAGTGTCCCCCCACAACTCCCCCACCAACCACCACTATAATCTATCGTTATGGCTTTGAACTATTGTGGGAACCCCTACGTAACAAATGGACGTCCACAATTATGAATTAGGGGGTGTGCCTATATGGGCCCCAAACGACCAGAGCCTAGCCCTCGCGTCGCGAATCCCCTTCTATAAACCTGCCGGGTTTTTTTTCTTATCCTTACGTTTTTACTCCGTTATAAGTGCCCTTAATTAATCTACATTTTTTCAGTGGATAAGAAATAATTTGCGCGAAAAATGGGCCCCAGAAAAACAACCTACGTCCCACAGTTTTATTTACCCGCGGGTGGGGTCATTGATGGGATTAGTTCGGGGTCCCCCGCCCGGTCCGGGGGACCATACGAAAAGGGAAAAGAACTAGGACGATGAAGAATTTTTGAAGTTTTTTGTTTTTTTAGTTTGGTGAAATTTGGATTATTCCCATGTTGCCCTATATTACCGTTGGCCTCTAATTCTCGGCGGGACAACACTAGAGAAAAAGACCTGAGATGATGGGCCTTGGATTGTTTGGGCCCAGTACACACAGTGCCTTCTAACCAAGAAAACATGGAGTCCCACCATAAACAGAGCCCCTCTTTCAAGAGGCAAGAAGTTGGTATGTTGTCCCCCCCCTACCCTTGGCTTAACCTATTAACGAAGCTCCTCCTTGTGACTCCCCTGTTTTTCTGGTTGAGAAGCCTCCTTTCATTCAAGCCATCATCTCGATCAGGGTCCTTCTCTAGTCTTGTCCAGCGAAAACAGAGCTTCGGTAAATAAAGGCTAATATAGGGGCCCCATGGGGGCCAATACACACATGTCCCGGTAAACCCCATTTTTTTGATGAGACAAAAGGCTCACTATATTATTTTTTTTTTGAAAGATTCATCACCTTGGGGGGCAAAAAACCCTTTTTTTAGTATATGACAATGGACATTTCCCAAGTGGGTTAAGCTTTTATACTATTTTGTTTGGGTGTGGAAAAATGGGTTTGCCGTTTTTTTGTTTGGGGTAAAAAATTCCAAACGTTTTTTGAAATTTTCTTATAAAAAAGGTGTAAAATGTAACTGCTAAGAAAAAAAAAATTTCCCACTAAAAAGTGGAAAATAATGGTGTGGCAACTAAAGTAACGAAGTGGTTTTTTTCCTGTTTTTATATCATTTATTCCCCAAAAAATTAAAATTTATCAACGGGTTTTCCATGGGCAACGGCCCATTTTTGGGCGGTCAAAAAAAAAAAAATACGTTTTTTTGGTGACACAAAACTTTAAAAATTATTATCTCAGAACTCGTATGAAAATTTTTGGTTGCTTTCAACGGCACCAACTCATTGTGAGATACCCAGGCAGTTTTTGTTTAGTTACATTTGTGTACAATATATTTTGACAGAATGGCAAATTTTGGGGTTAAAAAACATCATTTTTTGAAATGCCGTTTGTTTTAGGTCAATGGCAGAAGAAAAGCTAGAAATTTTTTTTATTCTCTGGATACGATATAGCTACCCAAGCTGGGAAAAGTTGATATTAGATTGGTAATAAAATCAATTACATTTGTACACTGTGCATATACATGGATTAATATAGGTGGCATATTTTGAAGTTATCATGTCACATAAAACTACACATCATGGCCCATGGACATTTTGCAAGACAGTCATTTATCAATTTCAAACATCGGCATCGTCACTTTCCTCAGCAATAGGTTGGTCGGGACCTCAGATTCATCTTCCTCGCAATCTGGTTTGGCACAGTTTTGTTTGGCCTTGCGACACAATCAAGTACATTTAAGACCATTTTGCGATGGCACTGACCGTCGTTTGCGCTGTTGCTATGCCCCGGCTACAGTTTGCATTTTCAGCAGCTCAAGAACAGTTTGTTTAGTGTGGCTGTAGTAGAACGGTCATCCACTGCACGTCAAGGTCACCTTCATCAACGATCCATCCATGACTTGTCGGCTGCGGGACTTCTGGTTTTACTTCAAGTGACCTGCGCCAAATTGCAGCCTGATAGTTGGCTTTGGTGTGAATGGAAGTGGTCCAATGAAGCTTTCTTGGATTGCAATGCCGTTAACACGATGTGATGTCCCTGCTCCAGAGAGGGTTTCCTCGAGGTTGTCAATATTGTCCCACGCAAGTGTTGTGAAGATGTTGGTCAACATTTCAGCTGGGAGTACGATGTCGCTGCATGTGGAGGACTCCATTTTCTGCATACAAAGTGCTGTTTCAATTTGTTCAATCATAGAATATGATACTCCATGCCCCCAAGCGATTCAGTTATTTGAATCAGTTCAACCATTTCCCGGTAAGTATTTTTACTGCCAGTGGCAGTAAAGATAATGCAAGGGAGGGAACGGCGGCTCTTCCTGCAGTAACGGCATGAGATTAATGTTCCTGGGCAATGGAAAGCTTTCTGCAACTCTGTACGCTTGCTAAAGTTTGACTCGTCACTGCCACCAGTAATTAAATACTTTGTAAAAAAATTGGGAGAGTGATTGTGGGTATCCGGGCTAATTCTAATGTTCTGATTTTGATGGTTGAGGTGGCCAATTCCTCCTCATTTTCTGATCTTGATGTCTGCTCTCAAGAGAACTGCCTGCCCCCTTTTTCAGCATTGCCGATGATATTCCGAGTTCGGAAAGATCTTAGGTTCTTCCAGCTCCCTTCGCATCATCACATTCTGGAGAAACCAGATGATCCCTTGATAGATTGTCAGTGGTATAGGACATAAGTAGAGTTTCCTTCCCTGTCATCTTGAAATGAAATGTAGTACCTCTGCAAATTCACTTTCCAATTTTCGACGGATGTGCTTCTTTGTTGACTCTCTTCTACCTGATCAATGCCATGAGGACTCGATTATGGCTACAAGCTTTTGGGAGAGGTTCCCACCATCCTAACTGTTTTCTGGGATTGGTAAATAGATCGTTTTCGGATGAAAGCAAATAGTTTCATTATAGGAGTCATCCACACAACAGACTTATAGTTTTCCCATGCCAGGGTCGTCTTCGGTGTCTTTTGTTTTTTTTGGGGGTGGTGTTTTGGTGTTAATCCCCTATAGCACGTTCGGTGATAAGTGTCCTTTCCTGCAGCTACCAGGTCTCTGCTGGCAATCGCAATCATGCGCCGGTCCATCTTACGTTCTGCAACTTCTCTGATGGTGGAATCAGCTCGCAGCTGTGCACACTTAATCAGGCACTCTTTAGACCTCTGTACTTTTAGATATTTGTCCTTCTGACAGAAGATACATCTTGCCTCATAAACTCTGGATGAAGTCTGTCCACTCCTACTGGTACTGGGCCGCAGATAATCATCAGCACTAGGTTCAGTTTTGTTGCCTGCGGCCCGTATCTTATCTAGGTCCTTTTTGTGGGTGAAAATACTGCGACACCTACGATGATACAATACTCGTGGTATCTCACCCTCTTGGAGATCTTTTGAAATGTTCAAAAGAGTGCGATGACTCCTGATCTCGGCTGCTCTCAACAAGGTAGTCCATGACTCTTTATCTCGCAGTGTAACCAATGTCGAGTACTCTTTATCTCGCAGTGTAATCTCGCAATCTCGAGTCCTCCTTCTCATCAGAACAGTGGATCATGCACTCTGGTCGCGGGCGCTTGGCAGGGGGTTGGCTATGCTCTTCTGGAGTATCCATTATCTACATGCCACAGGACTGAAAAAAATAGATAACACATCGATTAGTTAAACAAATTCACCAATTCACTCACAGGTTTCCATGGCAACAGATGTTCAAATGGACCCTAGTAATCAATGTATAGGCACAGTGTAATTGATTTATACCAATTTAATCAACTTTACCAGCTTTTTACATGGATAGCTATATTGTATCCAGAAAATTAAAAAATCAAGCTTTTCTGCCATTTACCTAAAAACGACATTTCAAAAATGATGTTTTACCCCAAAAATGACCATTCTTTCCAAATATATTGCACACAAAGGTAACTAAAAAACTACCTGGGTATCTGAGAATGGGTTTGCCGTTGAAAGCATACAAATATTTCATATGAGTTCTGAGAAATTAATTTTCAAAGTTTTGTCACCAAAAAACGTATTTTTTGCACCAAAATGGCCGTTTCCATGGCAACCGTTGAGAAAAAATTTGAAGAAATGCTGTAAAACAAACAGCACTTGTACTAGTCATAATTTCCACTTTAAAAAAAAAATTCTAGCTATACATACACTTTTTATAAGGAAAATTTCAAAAACCTGATTTTCCCCCAAAAAGTATATTTTTCCACAAAAAAAAGTATAAAGCTACCACTTGGGAATGTCCATCATACTAGAAAATGTGCCCAAGGTGATGATCTTTCAAAAAAATATAGTGAGCCTTTGTCTCTCAAAATGGTACCGACATGTGTATTTTTGGGTGTTGGCCCATGGACTAATAGCACCTGTACTATTAATTTCGCGCAAAACAACTCTAAATTCTTCCATCGTCGTAGTCTCCTCTTTGTAGGATGTACATATTCATGGTTATGATAGTTATTATGTTCGTTCCTTATTAATTGAGTTCCTTTTGCTGTCTTTCCTCAGAATAAGTAGTAAGGTATACATCATGGTTTAAGTGTTACTAGGACAGTTGGTTAGGCAATCTGTTTATGGATGGAGTTATCAGATAAATGAAATAAAAAATTGGTGATGTTTGTGAAGAGATAAGTATAGATAATACAAAAGGGAAGCTCAATACTATAGTGTTTGCAGATGACACTCTAGAATACGACTAGCAGAGTTTTAAAAGTTTGCAAAAATTGGTAAATGAATTCAGTAGTGTTTGTGTGAGGAGGAAACTGAAAGTTAATGTGGCTAAAAGTAAAGTGCTAGTGTTTTGATAGAAACCAAAGAGTGATGTTATTGAGTTTGAAGATCAATATAGAATGAGAATTGAGAGCCAGAAGCAAAGTAAAATAATGAATGGACAGTTAAGGGCTCTATCATGTGCAAGTATGGAGGCACGGAAGGGGAGATAATAGTCAGGTTCACTGTGTCATGCCGTGGGAATTGCGTGCCAAAAGCGATTTTATTGTTTAAATGCCATCTATATCAATCAATCATTGGGGGCATACGCCGGGGGGCGCGTCGCCTCGCCCACCCTACGACGCCACTCCCGGGGGTCACCACGCGCGAGTTCCCATGCAGGCTCCCTTCCCATACCAAGCAGCTCTCGACAAGAAACATCAACTTGCCCCAGCCACGAGCCTTGTGGGCGCCCCCTTGGCCTCCTCCACGCCGGATTGTCTCTTACAGATACAACCCGATGGGAAGGATCGGTTTCAGGGTAGCGTGCCACATGCCCATATAGCCGAAGTTGGCGCTGACGGACTATGCAGGTAATAGGCCTCGATTCAGTCTCACGGTGCAATCGCTGATTTGACACGTAATCATCCCAGCGATACCCCATGATTCTGCGAAGACACTTATTACCAAAGGCATTGATTCGTCTCTTCAAGTCACTATTTAGTGTCCATGTCTCACAAACCAAAAGGAAAGGACAGGATAACAAGCAAATTTAAAAGATTCCAGATCTTTGTCCTCCTGAAACGGGTTACCGCCCCAAACCCCCCAAATTTCTCCCGTTGAGCGGGGTTCCATAAAAAACCTTTGGGGCTATCCCAACCCGGCCGGTAAACTTTTTGGGAGGGTGACCCGCCGTCTTTAAATTGGAGGGGCGCCCCCAAAGGTATGAAAAAAATTTTTCCAAGATTAAAATGTCCTGGGGCCAAAAACCATAAAACAGCCCTTTTACTGTTTCATCAAAGAAAGGGTTCCAAATACCTGGACCTTTGGGGGTTTTGGGGCCAGGAGAACCCAAAGCCCCAAAGGTTTTCCTCCCCCTTTGCAGGGGGCCTCGAGAGCCATCACCAGGCCCCTCCAGCAAACTCCAAAGTTACGGGGAAAATCATCGGCAAAAACAAGATCAGTGATTTTGGTGTTGCCAAAAGGATGCTCCAAAACACTTTGATCTAAAACCCTTTCCAATACCCATTCCATAAAAAGGTTGGAAAAAGTGATGGGGTTAGGACCACCCTTCCCTCATCCTTTTTTCACAGGAAAGAAGGGGAATACCCCTGCCCCACACTTCACGGGCACTCTAAATTTCCCAAGGAAATACCAGACCATTTTTAAAACCCCAATAGCCCCCTTGTAGGGAATCCCTCGAAGTCGAAAAGGGTTCCCAGAGGACTCACGAGGGCACCTGGCCAAACCCCCCTTCTTGAGATCAACAAGGCTGCAAGCCCCCCTGTCGAAACTCACGTCGGCCGTTCCCCCGGGACACGAACCCGCTGGGGTTTTAATAAAACGAAAAACTTGGATGGCAATTTCCCTTTTGGGAATTTTGGGTTTTTGGGGGGGGTTTAAAAACGGGGGGTACGGGCTTTCCCGCTTTTTTTCCCGCCCAAAAATAAAAGGGGCAAAAATTTTTAAAAAACAAATTTTTTATCTTTTAAAAAATATTAATCGGAAAATTATTTTAAAAAATCAGGTGTCTTCCTCATATCATTATTCAATTATGTACTAAATATTTAGTTGATATCTGGAATAATTATTGATGGATTAACAAATATGTTATTTGTGCAGAGTCTGTGAACCACGATATCCGCCGTCTCTGAACTAGGTTAAGATTTTGTCCATTTCAGCACCTTTGATTGTCTCCTACTATAAAACAATTCTAACTAAATATATGTACAATAAATGAATGCTTGGCCTAATCGCCATGCCCTTGGAAGTAAAATTTTACTTATTTAAGCTCCGCCCACTTATATTTTACTCTTTTGCGTGCATAGAAAACTGAGCAGATACACTTATTTTACTCTTTTCCTGTAAAATTATACAGTCGTGGGTGTGGGTGGTGGTTTCAAGAGCCTGGCCAATCAGATCGCGCGCATGAGAAAATCTTATCAAAACTCCTCCCGTAAATGTTTCTCTTTTCCTTTAATTCTCATCCAATTCAACATTCATTACATGCGCACGACATGCAAAGGATACTGTATTTAATTAATAGTAGGTAAGGAGTAGTAAGGAGTAGAGTAGGTGACTCTTAACAGGTAAGAAGTCACAAATATTAAAATTCTCCAGCGACGTCTGGGAACAAATTTCCCAATCCCTCGAATTTTTCAATGTGTCCGAATCTTCGTTGATGCTTGCTGGCTTAGCACCAAAACTGGTGTATTATTGCTATAGTATAGTCAAATACTTAAATATATTCATGAGTGATATTACATTTGCAATAGAAATGTATAAATTTGGTATATATGTTATATCACACAAAAAGAAAGCCTTTTAGAGAACCTATCGCAGGGCACGAATACGAACATTTCATCAGTCTGATTCAGCGCCAACACGGTGAGGTCTCTACCCACGGGCCACCACACACCCACCACCACCCAGGCACCCACCCGCCCACCACCACCCGCCCACCACACACCCATCACACACCCACCCACCACACGCCCATCACCCATCCTCCCACCACACACCCACCCACCACACGCCCATCACCCATCCGCCCACCACACACCCACCCACCACACGCCCATCACACATCCGCCCACCACACACCCACCCACCACACGCCCATCACCCATCCGCCCACCACACACCCACCCACCACACGCCCATCATACATCCGCCCACCACACACCCACCCACCACACACCCGCCCACCACACACCCGCCCATGGATGTTAAACGAGGGAGATGCACTGGAGGATGAATCACAACCAGCATTCATCTAGGTTTAGGCAAAGAATAATTCGTGAAACGTAGATGTAGGTACACGTAGCCTACATACGTACAGGTCCATGAAAGCATTAAACATCCTCGACGCACATCGTGAAATGGCTGTGTAGCAAATAGATATTCAAATAACAGTTTCATAGCGCCCTAAACATTTCAGTTTAATATCAAGTCCATCTATAGAGTTAGAAAACAATGCTAGGCCATTCTAAGAGCTCAAAACAATTAGATATCGATGTGTAATACAGACAATCACGCTACTACTCTGCTGTGCCTTCAATAATGTCAACCTTAACGATATTCCTTGAGCCTCTGCAAGAGGTAATGAAGTGTACGACACTTTTACTCTCGGCAACATCAAGAAAGAGCTTTGGCAGCGCTACAATCGTATTTTGTGATGGCAAGCAGGGGCGGAGCTTAAATAAGTATAATTTTACTCCAGAAGGACACTACAAAATACGCCTTTAACCTTACCACCAGGACAAGCTGAGACAGGGCTGGACTCACAGTCACCTAAGGACAACACTCACCAACAAACAGGGCATAGAAAGGTAAAAATATGCAGTTTTTACCTTAAAAATATGTGCAGACATGGACTACAAGGAGAAAAGTGTAAATACCCCCACCCAAAACCTTGTGCTACATTCATGAAGCATGGACTGGATGAAAACCTTGGCTGTACTCTGGGGTGGAAATGCAGTGACTATCATCCTCTTGTATGTAGGTCATCACTACATACAAGAGAATGCAAACGTAGGGAATGCAAATACCCACACATAAAAGGAACTAAAAGACCAAACAACCAGTACCCCAGATCAACCCAGCAAAGAAATCAGAGGGAAGACAGAGGGCAACGATCACCACATACACATAGAAACGCTCCACCCCCTGAACACCACAGGCAAGATACCCAAAGGCCAAATGGACCCCCTCCTCAGGTATGGAACAATGCAAGTGGCCCCACCACACATATAAATAGAAATAACCCCACCATTGGCGTACAACAAAATGTGGACCAGGGTAATTTTTTAGAGCACATGGTGGAGAAACTACTGGACATGGAGAAACACTCTCAGTCCACAATCAACCGTCTAGTAGAACGAATAGACAGACTGGAAACAAGGCAGAGAGGGGCTGCAGCCTCCAACACTAACCAGTTTCTATATTGGAAATATCAGGGGCCTTTATCCAATCTGCAATCAGACAAAGGTCCCAATGATTAAAGAGTTAGCAGAGACAGAAAACTTTCTCTTTATGGCCTTCACAGAAACTCACCTCACAAAAGATCACCTGGATGCAGAAGTGCAAATAGAAAACTACACACTCATCAGACAGGATAGAGAAGGAAGAAGCCATGGAGGAGTGGCAGTGTACGTAAAACAAGAGGTAGCAGCCAGTGTAGAGGTACTTGTATCTTTCTCAAATGGTACAACAGAAATGCTGGCAATATTTATCAAAGACCTTAACCTGGTAACAACAATCATATACAGGCCACCTAATACTAGTGTTAACGCTTTTCAAGAAATCACAACCAAACTCCGCAACCTTCTAGAAGATCCTCCAAATAAATCTACAGTATTTTTAATACTGGGGGACTTTAACTTGCCTCACATTAGCTGGCTCTCCATGAATATCGCAGGTGGGACACCAGAAGAAAAGGGCCAAGCGGTAAAATTAACCTCACTTATGGAGGAGTATTTTTTACACCAACTAATAATGGAGCCCACAAGCGGGAACAATATATTGGACCTCATCATCAGCAACAGCTACGACTACCTCCACTCCTATGACATTGCGAAGACGGTGATGTCAGACCATAACCTCATCCATGCAAGGGCCAACATCAGAAATATTCCCACAAGAAACACAACAACGTCAGGCAGGATAGACTCTTTCCATGCATTAAATTTTTATGGAAGAAACATTGACTGGGATAAAGTCCGAAAAGATCTAGATGCCATAAAATGGGAAAACATCTTTAGTGGAATGGAAGCCCACGAGATGTACGAAGTACTCTCCAGCAAATGCCTGCAAATTTGTAAGGAACACATTCCCCTCAGGCGGTCGTCAGGAAGGAAACACCAAATACCCAGGGACAGACGAATACTGATGAAAAAGAGGGCCAATTTACAAAGAAAATTAAAGCAAGTAGCCTGTGCTGTGGCAGCAAACGCAATACAACGTCAGCTACACTTACTGGAAGATGCACTTGCTCAATCACATGTACGGCAGAGAGAACAAGAAGAACAACGTGCCGTGGAAAATATAAAAGTCAACTCCAAATTTTTCTACTCCTACGCCAAGAAGAGATTGACCAGCACAACATCGGTTGGCCCTCTAATGAAAGAGAACGGGGAACTTGAAGATGGCCCACAGGAAATGGCAGAAATGCTACAGACTGAGTATCAGAGAGTGTTTAGTAAACCTGATGCTCAGAAACGGGTAACAGATCCTTGTACTTTCTTTAGCGAAAGGAAATGTGGTGACATTCTGCTCACGACATTTATGATAACCAGGGAAGACATAATCCAAGCCATAAGCAACATCGACCCGCAAGCAGCAGCAGGACCAGGGGCGGCATTTTGGAACACTACTAAGACCATCTTAGGGGACTAAGACCAACTTAGCGCTAGTTGGACATTTTCGGAAGCAAAGTTCGCTCCGCCCAAGACAGTGCAGCGAGTGTAAACTAAGGCAGGGTTGGGGTCGTCTTAGCCCGCAATTTTCTCCGTCACCATAACAACAATGGTTATATTATTGGTTATATATTATATATTTTAGACTGTATATAGTATATTAGGCTGTATAATACACTATGTATATATATATAGGTGAGGGCTATATATATACTATTATATAGGGGTGGGCTGGGCGGAATAGATATGATTTGCGACAGAAACGGTTAGCAGATTAATTCTAAACATATCAAAACACACCAGAAAAAAAGTGTCGTTATTTACGATAATATCACATACTGGCTATGATATGTGTGTGGAGGATGAAAAGGGGGAAGGAAGAGGAGGGAGAAGAAATAATAGAAGAAAAAAAAGGAGACAGAGAGAGAGAGAGAGAGAGAGAGAGAGAGAGAGAGAGAGAGAGAGAGAGAGAGAGAGAGAGAGATTCAGATTCAATACTTTTATTCACAATTGAATTAACATTTGTGAAAAAGACTGTTTCGAGATAACAGTCTTATCTCAGGATACATAATATTAGCTGATGATAGTACTAGTACATTAATACGATGGACAATATTGTTGTTTTAGTAAGCTTCACATTTTTGTTTTGTTTTGTTTTGTTCTTCCTTAGATTAATCATCTAATGGCACAGAATTCTGGATGTGCAGTTAGTGTTTGTGGGAGGAGACTAATGAAGTGAATTGCAAGTTCAGCAAGGGTGGGTGTGGGCACAGAACACTGTTGTCTTTGGCGGGTAACGCAGCCACAATCACGAAGGTAGTGAGCAAGTGTGTGCCCATCCTCAGTAGCGCACAGCCTACAGCGACGCCCTTCCTCCGGCGTGTTGATGCCAATTTCCCATCCATAAGGGTACCCAAGTTTGATCCTGGATATCACCACCTCGCAGAGACTCCCTCGGCGTGTACACTGCACTGTGACTAGCAGAAATACATATCTGGCAACTCAAGGAGAAGGAAGAGGAGGGAGAAGAAATAATAGAAGAAAAAAAAGGAGAGAGAGAGAGAGAGAGAGAGAGAGAGAGAGAGAGAGAGAAGAGAGAGAGAGAGAGAGAGAGAGAGAGAGAGAGAGAGAGAGAGAAGAGAGAGAGAGAGAGAGAGAGAGGAGAGAGAGAGAGAGAGAGAGAGAGAGAGAGAGAGAGAGAGAGAGAAGAGAGAGAGAGAGAGAGAGAGAGTCCCTCGGCGTGTACACTGCACTGTGACTAGCAGAAATACATATCTGGCAACTCAAGGAGAAGGAAGAGGAGGGAGAAAAAATAATAGAAGAAAAAAAAGGAGAGAGAGAGAGAGAGGAGAGAGAGAGAGAGAGGAGAGAGAGAGAGAGAGAGAGAGAGAGAGAGAGAGAGAGAGAGAGAGAGAGAGAGAGAGAGAGGAGAGAGAGAGAGAGAGAGAGAGAGAGAGAGAGAGAGAGAGAGAGAGAGAGAGAGAGAGAGAGAGAGGAGAAGAGAGAGAGAGAGAGAGAGAGAAGAGAGAGAGAGAGAGAGAGAGAGAGAGAGAGAGAGAGAGAGAGAGAGAGAGAGAGAGAGAGAGAGATCCCTCGGCGTGTACAATGCACTGTGACTAGCAGAAATACATATCTGGCAACTCAAGGAGAAGGAAGAGGAGGAGAAAAAATAATAGAAGAAAAAAAGGAGAGAGAGAGAGAGAGAGAGAGAGAGAGAGAGAGAGAGAGAGAGAGAGAGAGAGAGAGAGAGAGAGAGAGGAGAGAGAGAGAGAGAGAGAGAGAGAGAGAAGGAAAGAGAGAGAGAGAGAGAGAGAGAGAGAGAGAGAGAGAGAGAGAGAGAGAGAGAGAGAGAGAGAGGAGAGAGAGGAGAGAGAAGAGAGAGACTGGGCGTGGTATACGTATTTCCCGCCAAATACAGACTTGTGTCGCGCGCGCTGATTGGTTAGGTGGCACTAAGAAGGGTTGGCCTTGTGTCCCCTTACACGAGGCCAAGATGACGTTCGAAAATGCTTTCTTAGTAATCTTCTTGGCCCGGTATAACTAAGTCGGTCTTAGGACGCTAAGAGGGTGTAGTTTAGAGCCCCTTCCAAAATGCCGCCCCAGATGGTTACCATACTGTGTTTCTGAAAAATTGTAGGGAACAACTGGCCACACCCCTGAAGATGCTGTGGACTACATCCTCCTCACTGGCTCCGTCCCCATGAACTCAAGCTGGGGACAATAACACCCATACATAAAGGAGGAAGCAAAGGACAGGCAAGCAGATACAGACCAGTGGTCCTCACATCACACGTCATCAAAATCTTTGAAAGGATACTGAGGGCCAAGATGGTAAACCACCTGGAAGAAAGAGGGGCCTTCAATGATGGACAACATGGCTTCAGAAGAGGCAGGTCTTGCCTATCAGAGCTTCTACAACACTATGAAGCTATATTAGAAGCAACTCAGGATGGAGATAATGCTGATGTAGTCTACCTAGACTTTGCTAAGGCTTTTGACAAGGTAGATCATGGCATTCTCCTCCACAAACTCAAGAACCTTGGCATAACTGGCAGAGTAGGGAGATGGATCCACAGTTTTCTCACCAACAGGCACCAAGTTGTCACCATAAATAGTAAACAGTCATCACAGTGTCAAGTCATAAGTGGTGTTCCCCAAGGATCTGTGCTTGGCCCATTATTATTTCTGATCATGATATCAGACATTGACACAGATCTCAGATATTCCACTGCTACTTCATTTGCTGATGACACCCGTATACGGCATAAAATAAAAACATCCCCAGACACCGATCTACTGCAGTGGGACCTCAATACAATAATAGAGTGGGCCGAAAAGAACAATATGGAATTTAACGGAGAAAAATTTGAAGTTCTGAGATATGGCAGAAATACCTTTATAAAGACCACCACTCAATATATGTATCAACACCAAACCATACAAACAAAAGACTTCACAAAAGACCTGGGAGTGTATATGAGCAGCGATGGAACTTTCTCCCTACACTACACCACCATCACCCAGACAGCGCGACAGCTAGCAGGATGGGTCCTGAGAACATTCCGTACAAGGGAGGAATCCTGCATACTGACGCTATGGAAGTCCTTAGTAAGACCAAGGCTAGAGTACTGCTGCCAACTATGGTCACCCTACAAAAAAAAGGACATCACCCTGCTGGAAGCACCACAAAGGACCTATACCAACAAGATATATGGTCTTCAGCACCTCAACTACTGGGAGAGGCTGCACAGACTGGGCCTCTACTCTCTGCAGCGCAGACGAGAGAGGTACATCATAATCTATGTCTGGAAAATCCTGGAGGGTCTGGCTCCAAAAGTAGGCATGGAGGAAAACAAAAACCCTAGAAGAGGCAGGCTGTGCTATGTACAGAGTACATGCGCCTCCTCTAAAGGACTACACACCCTCATACACCACAGCTTCTCCCACAATGGTGTACGGCTCTTCAATTGTGCCCCAAGACACATTCGGAACCTAACGGGCGTCACCACGGACACCTTCAAACATCACCTTGACAAGTGGCTGGCTGACATCCCAGACAACCACCCACGCCAGGCTACAGTAGCTCCCAGACAATTACCTATCTACGCAGGGGCTACA
>JACEEZ010016425.1:444838-467338 GCA_016584305.1 Chionoecetes opilio
GGGCCCGCTCTGAAGTCCTTTCCTTTCTCTCTGGTGGGGCTTTTCACCATGTAGTTTTCATTGTCATTGTTATTATTCCTTAATTATTATTACTGTTAGCAGTCCGTAGATAACAGTTAAGTCGCCAGGACAACTTTTTTTCTGTTTACAGACGTGTGGTGGCGTTAATACTTACCTTTCTACATCCATGATTTCAGGAAAGCTAGAAGGGGCTATCTGGAGAGTCTGATGTCCATCTTGTGTCTTCAAAATCTGTGTCAACATAGTATGCCTATTAAATGAACAAATACAAAAATATCTACAAAGTGCTACCAACAAGTAGAGTTCGATCTAGTGTTTATTACTGAGTGTCTACGCTTTCGTACGTCGCCTCGAAAAAAAAGCGTAGCGAAATTGAAATCGTTACTGCAGATACAAAGCATAAACAACGCTGTACAGGTAGATTATTATCAGTTATGATATAAATCTATGTAATATCCTCCGTATGCACATAAAAATCATTGTGATGCTATAATTCGTAATATTTGGCGATGTGCGAATGACTTGAGATGAGACTTACTGTTTATATACGAGTAGTTTTATATATCATGGTATAATTATTTTATTATTAATTATATTCTTTGCTGTCTTGTTACTAATATACTCTTCTCATATCTATTACTATTATTGTCGTTAATATTGTTATTGTTGTTGTTGTCAGAGTATTCACTTCTATATACTGTAGTACTACTACTACTACTACTACCACTACTACTACTACTACTACTACTACCACTACTACTACTACTATTACTACTACTATAAAAAAAATATTACTACTACTACTACTACTACTACTACTATCTCAAGACTGGACTAAATTAAGCCCCCAATGTTTCAAGATCCTAAATACGCCCCTGCCAGCTGGTTCCCACGATCACATCCCCCCACCCAGGGTCATACCTTGGTCTAGAGAAGAACTTCTTCTCTAGACCAAGGGTCAAATACTACCCTGCTCCCCCCCTCAACCCTTTAAACACGTGCACTGACCACCTTGCTTCCCTCGCTCTCTCTCTCTTCACTACACAATACTGAAAGAGATCAACCTTGCATTCCTGGACACACACATAGAGAGAGAGAGAGAGAGAGAGAGAGAGAGAGAGAGAGAGAGAGAGAGAGAGAGAGAGAGAGAGAGAGAGAGAGAGAGAGAGAGAGAGAGAGAGAGAGAGAGAGAGGGAGAGAGAGGAGAGAGAGAGAGAGAGAGATGAGAGAGGAGGAGAGATGAGAGAGAGAGAGAGAGAGAGAGAGAGAGAGAGAGAGAGAGAGAGAGATGTTCTGGATTTTTCCCTTTACGCGAATAATATTCACACAGGTAGACTCACCTTGTTGGTTAGATGATAGTCAAATGTCCAGTAACACACGTTTCAATCAATCTGTTTCGTGGGGAATATTAGTGGTTTCGTGAGGATGTAGGGAGACACTTTGGGCTTTTGGTAGTTCGTATAATTTCAGTTAAAACTATACACTTCGGCGAAAATACGTAAGACGGGAGTCCCGGTCGAACACTCCGCCATCTACCTTGGTTTTTGCCCTTCTTCCGGGCCCCTTCGAGGCAGCGGACCGACCTAGCCGCTGCTTCTCTCGAGCTCGTTGAAATTACTCGTTATCCAAAGGGACATTTTACATCTGCTCCCTTCACTCACTTTATTAGCAGGGAGCAAATAATGTTTCTACTAGTAAAAAAAGGGCATATAATATTACTACTCTCTATAAATATCTACATGTTACCATGTATATAATATGGTGTGCTTTATAGCTACATGACATCTCCTAAAATCTACTGGGTGGGTGACTCCGCGCACAGGGAAGAGGGGGGACAGAGGCCTCTTGTAAACCCTCGCGACAAATGCTGTGTGGGACAACCACGGCGACTGGGGGGGGGGGGGGGGCCCAAGTGCCACACCAGTGTCACACCACACTTCCACACTGTTCTTATATTCCTTCATTCGTTTTACCCTACTAATGCCTATAAGGCCTTAACACCCGCTCTCCCGGTCACGCAACTGGCGCGCCCACGCGGCCTAAGAAAATGTACTAACCATGTTAAAAATGTTCTATACCTGTCAGCCCTGTGAAGATTGAACTTTTCCACGTAAAAGATACTTGCCTAACGTGATAGCTCGCTTAACACAACAACAAAGTAGCTATAGGAAAATGGAAAGAAAACAATGGGGTCTGGGGAATCAGGAGAGGCGTTCTCCAGAGCCGCGGGAAACTGTGACTCGTCAGAGAAGGTTTTAGGAACAAAAGATATCCTAGAGAATGGTAAATTCTAAAGATATTTGAGCGGAAACAGTGGAGATGTTTCTTGTATAAACTTCTTGGAAGCAAAACAAAAGCCAACACTTGCATAGCAACCAGAAAGCCGTTGATAGGAAGTTCCGAAAGGGCAAACGACAGTCACATTATGTTTGCTCATCAATACAATTGATACCCATGAATCGGATTCAATGTTTCAGCAGGACTTCCTTGAAAAAAAAATGTTAAATTCACATATGCCACCTTAAATTAGAAGGAAGGCAAATAGTGAAGTGGTAACTAGATCTCCTAGTCGGCCAGATGCATAGAGACAGATCGTCAGCCACTAAAAACCTAGAGATGATAGTAGTCCTGTGTTATAAAAGTCTGATTAATAGGTTAGCTTCATGAAGGTCAATCGATCCTTCCGAAGACCTATTAAACATGCAATACATGCAATTCACATAGCGAAAATTAGTTAGCCTCGAGGTCGTAATTTATAGCCGTGCATGGCGTTAGTGGTGATTGGGTTAGTGGAAGTGCTTGGAGGTAGGTAAGCACAATCAGCAAAGGCCGGGTCCCGTCGGGCTTTGGTCTTCTTCAACCTATCACTATGAATTATTTGGACTGTTTGAAGAAGGGGATCCAATACTTCAAACTTATTGCCATGCTTCTCACCAACAACAACGCGCAGGCCCAAGAATTTCGGCGCCAACTTGGAATTCCTACTTGGACTTTGAACCATTACGGTATCCCCTTTTCTTATTGTTATAGGAACCGCACGCTTATGTTGCTGTGCCATCATCTCGGCACGAGAAGCTTGTAGCCTTTCCTTGACCTTTTTGTGTATATTAGTAAAGACATGCAAATGCTGATCCAGATAGCTATCTATGTTATACACAGGTTTATTGGGCTTGGCCAATAGGTCATATGGCATCCGTTTATCCGCACCATAAAGTATGTAGTGAGGAGATTTGCCCGTGGACTCGCAAACAGAACTATTAATGCAAGCCGTCACGTAGGGTAACCAATCTTCCCAATCGTCGTGCAAACTGCTTACAACAGGTCTCAACGCGTCAAGGATCTTCCTGTTAACGCGCTCCGCCAGCCCATTAGAGCTTGGATGGTATGCGACCGTGAGTCTGCTTAATATTGTACAATTTACAAATCTCCATAAGCAATGCATTACGGAACTCTGCGCCATTATCACTGAGCAATACTCCTGGTGTGGAATAAGGGCAGAAAAGATGAGTTATTAATGCATGGGCTACAGTCGCAGCCGTTTTATTCTTCACCGGTGCAAGGATTTACAACCTTGAAAAGTGATCTACACACACCAGAAGGTATTGTGAGCCGTGATGACTCTTGGGTAACTGTAGAAGATCTATTGCAACTACGTCCCATGGTTGCTCAGGTGGTGGGTATTTTAATATAGGAGCGGGTCCTGGAGTCGTTCCTTTGTTTTGGGCACAAGAAACACACCTGGCAACATATTCTTCAATGTCCACACGCATCGTGGGCCAAAAATACACACGCCTCGCGGCTACTAGGGTACGATTACGTCCCGGATGTCCAGCCATGGGCACATCGTGCACAATTTTGAGTACCGTCGGAACAAAAACGTCAGGTATAACATATTGTTCCACTGGGTCTCTTTTCTGTGGCCAATGTCGGCCCCAGTACCTTGTCATTCGAAAAGGAAAAATTGTGAGTAATTTACCGATAATGCTGGTAAGGAGGTCTCATCGCCCGACTCTAAGGCATAGATGACCTTCCCCCACATTTTTGTTTACGTTGTTCGACGCCCAATTTATAGAGTGAAAAATTTGGCACGGGATTTTCCCCCCTGACCGCACCCACCACCGGAAACGTTTCGCAATAACGCGTCCGCTACCACATTTGCACGTCCGGGCAAAATATTGAAGGTTGGGTTAAACTCTTGGATCGTCAGATACCATCGTGCAAGCCTACCGGATAAATTCTTACCCTTGAATAATCAGTAACGGCTGCATGGTCGGTATAGACGTTATTGGATAGCCAAAAATAACGTCTTTAAAATGTTTGAGAGCCCAAAATTACTCCGAGGGTCTCTTGATGTGTAACGGAATAATTTTCTTCCCCCGGGATAAGAACTCTGCTCGCATACGCGATTACACGGTTCTTCCCCCCTTTCATCTTTTGCATTAGTACTGCCCCAAGTCCTTTAGCCGAAGCGTCTGTACATAGCTCAAATGGAGCTGTAAAATCTGGGAATGCCCAAAACAGGAGCGTTCACGAGTGCAAGTTTTACTCTTCGAAGCTTTGTTCCTGAGGAGCATCCCAGTGAAATGAGACATCTTTTCTTAACAGCTGGTTTAGGGGAGATGCCTTTCTGGCGAAAAACTTTGATAAAGGGGCGGTAGAAGCCCGCTAGTCCCAAAAAGGATCTAACATTCTCAACACTTGGAGTTGAGGAAAGTTTTTTACGGCCAATACCTTATCGTCCATGTGTGAAGTCCTCCGGTCGACAGTATGGCCTAAGAAGCTAATCTTAGCTTTCAAAAATTCACACTTGGCGAACTTGGCTTTGAGACCCGATGACAACAGTCGCTGCAAAAAATGACTCCAAAGTTTTAAAGTGAGACTCATGGTCTTTGCTAGCAATTATAATATCGTCCAGGTATGCGAACACGGAGTTCCCTATCATACCGTCGAAAAATTGTATTATCATTCTCTGAAAAGTAAGCGGCGCGGATTTCAAGCCAAACGGCATCCGAAGCAAATTTGTAGTGACCTCCGGCGTACTGAACGCCGTAACCTCTTGGAGGATTCTGCCATGGGTACCCGCCAGTACCCCGACAAAAGGTCCAAATACTGAAAATTGTATTACCCGGTCCCAACGACATGAGCACATCTTTAGGACTGGTAATGGATACCTGTCTTCTTCTGAGACCTGATTCACTCGCCGAAAGTCAATAACTGGGCGAAAAGTTCCACCCTTTTTCGGGACAAGGAACAAAGGACTGTTCCAGGGGGAGCCGGAGTGTTGAATAACTCCTTGCTCTAACATTTCCTCTACATGGGTTTCTACCACAGCCCGTTGGCTATGAGGTAGCCTGTAAGCAGGTATGTAGACAGGTTTGGTCCCTGGACTGAGTTTAATGTGATGCTCCGTTGTATCGGTAGCACCAAGAGCTTCACCGGGGAGTGTTATGACATCTCGGTACTGGGCCAAGAGTTTCAAGAGCGAGTGCTTTAAATCCGGTAGTCCACGACGTTGAAAGCGAATGAGGGTTTGGGACCAGGGCCCTGCTCGATGTCAACGGCGGACTTCTGCACCGTTGCAACACAAGCAGTAGGTAACTCCAATGGTTCAGGTACCACCTTTCGATCTTTTTTCTCACCTTTTTCGATTTCGGTACCACCACTCCATCATTCGCTATGCTGCCTCCCACACATAGTATTGGTGCGCACCGCCCTCATAACCTCACACCACAAGACTTACCTGTCTTAATTTACCCCCAAAGGCGCGGTCACGTAACCCCTTAACTCCTCCTGTAGAAGGGTCCGGTAGATTAACCTGGCGAGCTATGGTGTGCACCATTAGTCACTACACAAGGTGAATAGAGGATTAATGAACCCTCACTGTAACTCATTCCTTCTTTTACTACACAAGATCAACACAATACCAACTCAACATTCTCCTGGACGGTGGAGCGACTGGAACAAAGTACAACACCGAGGCTTCCCTTGAGCTCCACACGAGGCTTACCTGGCTTCCACACGAGGCACTCCTATCATACTAGACGAAGCTACCGACGAACTGACGAAGGCAAGGGCGCCTTTAGGCGCCGGCGCTCTGCTTCGACCGCGGGAACACTCGATTCGTCCCTGCGGCCCGGTTTGCCAGACCGCCCTGGTCTGATAAATCCCTTTACTCTTCTTGGAAAATCCGCGTCGAGAAATCCCCATCTTCATGATATTTCCCATAAACGTTGTTATAAAAATGCTGAACATATATGCTAACCATAGCTACTCCACATGTACATTCAAATTGCCATTTGATTTGTTAAGTTGATTTAAATGATATTCAATTCATACTTTTGTTTTATCATAATATAATTACAGGCCTCCTTCCTTGCGACACACCTTCATGACCATTTCACGGAAGCCCAAGAATTCAGGCGTTCCATTTGCGCACGAAAACCTAGGTCCGAGGCGACCCGTTGTAATGTGACTCACCGCATACCCGTGAACTTTCTCCTAACCCAACCTTCATTGTGGGGTCAGAATTTTCGTTCAATCCAGTTTCATAACAGAGATGGCATGGCAAAAGTTAAATAAACAGGGGAAGATTTAACAAGTTTTGTGAACAGAGGATGCGAAGTGGAAGAGGACCTATGAAGCGATAACAACAACGGTCACCAAGTAAAAGAAGAAATGAAGAGGCCGCGACGTTTTTTTTTCTCTTTATATGTCGGTCACAAAAAGAAGAAGAAGAAGAAGAAGCCCGCCGCTTATCAAAGCCAACCATTCACGCAGTCACCCGAGACTGGGTGGATATGATGTAAAACTATCGGCCATGCTTAATTTTGTACCATTTTACCCTATACCTCACACAATACTCCTCATATCTGCCAAAAGATGCCAGCAGTGGATGGTACTGGGTACATAATATCTTCCTCTTCATCACTAGAATCGTCCATCATTGCGAGAATAAGCCCCAGACACGGCAGGAATAAGCTCGTCCTTCCTCTTGTCCTTGCCATCTTGGTTTGTTTGGTGTCACAAAAAAACGTGGGTTTTTTTGCGTTCCTTTGTGACATGGCGACCCCAACCCTGAACCCAGAACCCAACCCTGAAACTGAAAGAACGGGTTCATGCAACTTGGGGCAACAAATGGAAGAGGCCTTACATTACCCATGAGTAGCATATTCACTTTTTTTTATAATCCTCACAAGGAACTGCAAAAAAACAATAAAAAAGCGTAGTAATAGGATACGCCTCATAAGCTTTATAAAAAATACATTTCATTTTTTCCTACTTAAGGCTGATGGGGATGATACTTTCCCGCAAATTTGCTTAGAAATATGATTCAGAAATAAATGAAAATATTAGATGCTCTTAGCCTCTTGGGAACTTATAATCCTACTAATATTCTGGGACATACTGTTACTAAAGCCAGAAAGAAGATATAATAACACATTGGCATATCTAAATAATATCATTCGCATCGAATCATCATGTTCATGGTATTTTTAGATACTGAAGTCATCATGTTGACTCATCATTTACAGCAAAATTGAAACATTCCCCGGCCTTTCAAATAACGTCTTTGAGTGCAGAAGTCCAACTATAAGAGTTTTTCTCTGGTTTGAGAGTTTGTTTCTTAAGTTTTTTTTTTAATTGTTTACAGATGAAAATATCCCTTCTCTGTGGCACTAAGAATGAGGAAGACGCAATAGCCCAAAAGCCAAAGTGCGTGACAAATTTGGAAAATGGGGGTTTCATCATCACCACTCTTTATTTCTCTAACTGTCTCCCAGAAGCCTTCAACTCATTGATTTCTGAATCAGCAAGCTCTGTGTTTCTTAGTACGCTCCAATTCTTTGTCTAGGTGATTTTATTTTGTCAGGACCTACATTCCAGGAAATACACAGCCAAAAATTGACCAATGGAGACCATCTTTCTTGACTTACTTTCTTGGGATCAATGGAGCGCAAATTTACTTCTTCCTTGCCGTCGGTTAACCTCATGGTTTCTTTTAACCTTCATATTAATAATTATTCATTTTAAGTGATAAAATACCTGTTTTTTTCAGAAACCCAAAAGTCCCCAAATCGAGAGTGATGTCCCCATGTCCCCATCAGTGTCCCCGCGAAATCCCCAAATATAGGGACAAATCCCCAGATCTGGCAACTCTGCCTGCGGCTTTTCCAGACTATTCTGCCCCGCTCACATCTTCGCTAACCATCAACACTCATCTCTCCTCCTCGTATGTCTGCCACGCCTGGCTAGACCCACCACTGGACCGCTCTATGGAAGCCTCAATGCCTGCTCCTATCATAACCATCCCTGCACATGACGTCACCAAACCCTCCTTTGTGGTAGTGGTAACCTACCCTCGACGGCGGACCACATGCCGCCCGCTCATCAGACACTCACACTTAACCGCAGCCCTTTCCCTTGCACACAGACTATACACATTTACAACAACGCCAAGTGGAACAGTATAATCAGGTTCATAGTAACTGGCAGACTTGTGTGCAAATTGCCGTGTAAAATGTAGAATTTGTTTGAAAGAAATAGAAAAGGTACGCACTAGGATGAACTGCAATAGTTAGTGTTAAAACATTTTTTTCTTATATGGTCCAGTATGTTCATTGAAAAATGTATTTTAAGGTAAGCTGCAACAATCTTACTTCTGTTACTCTGTATGATATTGGTCTGAAGTGTATGAAAGAAACTCTGGTTATACACAAGGCTAATGTAGTTTGAAACCATCTCGGATGAACCTTTCTTAGTACAACTTTGTGCCTAAAAGATTGATTGACATTAGGACGAGCAATAGGGGGTCGAACACTTAGACTGGAGCAGACCATCACATGCAGTGAATCATAAGTAGCAGAGTGAATCTGCGGTAACGTGTTTTGCCGTGCATGTTCTGTTCAAATACCTCCGTATACTTTATTCAATATATATATTATTTGAATTATTTATCATTATTATTATTTAGTAATTATTATTATTGTTACGCAGCGTCCGCGTTCCTGGCGAGAGGGGGCGACAACGGGGGGCGAAGGTCGTCCTCTCAGTCGGCCCCCATACCCGCTTACGGCTCTATCCGATCGGGATATGAGCTCCAAGCTCGCACCGGGAGGGTAAAACTGGCGATCCGCGAGCCAGCTCGGTGGACAAGTGGGACATGATGAATACACAACACGCTACATGACCTTTCATTATTAATGGTATGATGCCTCACTCTCTGACTCTCAGATCCCTTTAAGATTTCCTCGCCCGCGCTAACCTGAAAAAAAGGACAGAGAAACCACTGGAGAGAACTCGGAGTCATCCTTATTAATAATGTATTTTGTATCATGAATTTTTTTTTTTTTTTAGTTATTTCATAATTATATTAACTATAATTTTTTTCTTTCTCCCAATTCAACATTGTAAAATTTTAGTTTGTTTTCTTTTAGTTTTTTACAAGGCAACCTTGTGATGTTTCAATATCCACTTGTTTTGTTTTTTTTCTTCCTTGTCGAGATGGGCAGCATCTTAAGATGCGTGACCGAGCCTAGACCAACCCAAGCAGAGCATCCTCGAACTATCTGTTCAACCTGCAACCCTCAAAGTCATGGGTCAAAACACAAACGAACCCTTATAAAACTATACGATCATCATCATAAATTAATCATCACCTTAAAGGATGTTTGGTATTAAAAGTATAAGATTGACACTACACGCTCTCATACGATAGGCAACTGCAGAGTGCGACACGGTACTGTCTACGCCTCAGCACCTGCCTGAACGCGGGCTCACCTGGTTGACTAAGTCCTGACCCATATGCTGAAGCGAACCAGGATGTAGCAAAGCGATAAGCAGCGATACATAGTCTGAAGCCATCCCTCTACTTTGCTCTTCTGAATGGCGTCAAGGGCCATTGGTGATGGGCCAACACGACGCCCATCAGCAGGAACAGGGTGGTGACCTCCGTCTAAGAACGCAGCGAGTCCCCTTACTACTCTCCCTGCTGTATCGCTGTCCACCTTAGGTAGAGGATTCCGACATAACTACGTCACTCAGGTTCAAGGAGAGACTTTTCCACTAACTACATGAACACCCCCAAGGATTCATGCGCTTCTGGCCTGCCTCCTCCCGGATTATAAGCCTGCAGGTCGCGCATCGCCTCCGTCGCCACCTGTTTCATCATCGCTCTCACGCGTGTGAAGGAGTACCGTCAGGGTGCCGAGGAGGCCAGAGACCGTAACCACCGTGGCATCCATGGCGACCAGCGCGGCGGGCCAGGAGGCCAAACACCATGGCAGGGAAGCTTCCTCGGGCAGAGCACTGACATCGCAATGGGAGGTGATGGACAGGGTGTGACAGAATATTGTCCTAGCGATGGAATAAGTCAATCCTGTGACGTGAAATTCATCCCAAAGCAGAGGGGAAATATTACCAT
Source organism: Chionoecetes opilio (assembly GCA_016584305.1). Classification (NCBI taxonomy): domain Eukaryota; kingdom Metazoa; phylum Arthropoda; class Malacostraca; order Decapoda; family Majidae; genus Chionoecetes; species Chionoecetes opilio. The sequence goes on from JACEEZ010016425.1 coordinate 455,280, forward strand.
GAACACAACACTAACAAAGGGGGGGCTTGGTGTTGTGGTACATACCACCGATACCTGGCGGCGGAGAATATCCTTCATTACTGAGAGGTCATGCAGCATGTCTGCCAGCATGCTGCTTCCTGACCCGGTCAGCATAGTGGGCCACAAACTCGCCACCATCTGGTGCGCGACGGTGCGTAGTATGATGACCCCGTGTGCGGTAGTGCCCTGGTGTCTGATGAAATATTGGGCTGCGCGGATAACTCTGTCCTGAGGCGTTGCCTTGTTCAACTGCGATAAACAGAAGCCTGTATCGGAATACATTCCCCAGGGCCACAGTGGGGAGGCTGAACACACCGGGCTGGTCTCTTTGTGACTGGGCATCTCTGTATAGGAAATCCCGCTGCACAGCTGCATCAGGGTCACCATTACACGCCACGGCACAGGCCTGGAGTCTGTGTCCGGCGGCCGCATCCCTGGCAGCGGCGGCGGGCGGTGGTGGCGGTAGGGCGGTGAAGGGCTTGAGGGGCCGTCCTGCGAGGAAGTCAGAGACCGTGGCGACCTGCCGCGTGGAGGTGCAGAAGCTCAAAGTCCGCCGCTGCACCGGCTAAAATGATGAACAAGCATGATCGGTAGGACAAATAGATAATTCGATGTATCCTCTGAACGCATTTGCTAATCCATTAATATGCAATCAGCCACACGTTTATACTTTGCCTTCATTATGTCCCAGGAACTATGTACGCAAGGCTGTGAATCATGATAATTGGACCCATCGCAGGGTGTCGTGGGCAAGATGCTGGGGTAAGAAGATCATAGACGCGTTTTGTTCAAAAGAGCTTCAATTTTATTTACCTTTGATCGCACTTGGGGAGTTTGATCCCTTCGACACGGAGAGTTTAATATCCCTCCCTTGCTGGTGGAATCAAGTTTAGTGTGGTGTGTTTCTGGTCTTGTGTGGATTATGTAACACTTTTGAATTATTTAACTGATAGGCGCGTGGCATCTTTTACCATCCGTCAATAATCCTCTGCGGATATTGACCGTTTTACTCACGTCCAACACTTTCCACATGACCCATATAATTGGATGAGCCCGAAGTGGATCTAGTTTAGAAGGAGCTTGATTGCTTCTACGAGGTGGGTGTTGAGTGGCGGGGAAATCCACATAGAACATTAATGCCGCATATTAATACTTTGTGCAGGTCCCGCATGTTCACGTCCTACCAAGGGTCAACTGTCAAATCGCTATCGTCGAGTGGCTGAAGAAACCCCATGCAGCAATTACCCTGGTCTTTTGCGTGATTGCGAGTGACGGGAGAAACTCCTAGGGCTCTGCATGATTCCTGACTGAAGATCCGAAAATCATAGAAAACAGTCTTAACCTACGACCACAGGTCTCCACTGTAAAATCCCAACCTGCGCCACTAAGGGCGAGATCGACCGCTGTCATTCAAGGAATCGTCCATAAGCTACAGGCGCTATAATAGTCGCTTCATAAAAATTAAAAAATGTAAATACCTTTGTGTGTTATATTCAAGGTGTAAACAGTTAATTTCCATCTCTTATAACTTAGCATTATTCGATGAAGAAAATGAGACACTGCTGGTGGCTATTTGTGTGTGGCGATCATGCGTATCTTTAATCAACGTATCGTAATAAATTAAAAGAATTACAAAAATTAACATAAATACACGATGATGTCCTTCGGCATCATTACGCATCCTCGTTCTTGTTCCATGGCTTCCTGTCTCTACTAAGGGGCTGACGTAGCTCTCTCTGTCTACAAGGGGCTGAGTGGCTTCTGTGTCTGGGGAAGAAGGGACGTTTGCACACGCGCCTGTCCTCCCACCTGCAGGATGTATCCCCAAGTAGGTCACCACTTGTTCTGAGCTGCAGAAGGAGAAGAGGGAGGGGAGAGGAAAGGACACGATGAGGAGGTAGGAGAAGGAGAAAATGAATAGAAAGTTAGAAATTTGTTTGCAGAGAGAGAGAGAGAGTAGAGAGACAAGCGGAGAGAGAGAGTCAAGAGAGAGAAGAGAGTAGAGAGAGAGATCAAGAGAGAGAGAGAGAGTAGGAGGACGAGGAGAGAGTGAGAGAGAGAGAGAGAGAGGAGAGAAGAGAGAGGAGAGAGAGAGAGAGGTGGATAGAGAGAGAGAGATATCCCAGATAGAGAGAGAGAGAGAGAGAGAGAGAGAGAGAGTAGAAGAGAGAGAGAGAGAGAGGAGAGACTGAGAGAAGAGAGAGAGCATTGTATTAATCTTCACGTACGCTTGATTAAAAACAAGGGGGAAAATAAAGAATCTAGAACATCAATAATTGTCAAAAAACCAAAACTAATATAAACAAACTATTTTCAGTGGAACGAAGGAAGAAGAGAGCAAAAGATAAAAAAAGAAACAGGTATGTGAAAGAGAGAGGGGATAACAGAGTGAATAGAATAACGAAATGATCGGATGGACGGATAATCAACTTGGAGGAAGGAAGGATAGAAAAATAAGAGATCTTGCTTACCCCAAGGAGAGAAGAGTAGCCAGCGTATACCACAGCCACCATGGTTGAAGGTAAGCAGGAGGGTGACAGACTCCCACAAATCTGTTTGTATCTGCCCAGATACAGGCCATATTTAAACAGAATTGAAGTAGTGGAAATTAGTTAGTTTAAGAAGATAAAAACACTAAAAGAATATGGAAACTACAAGAGCCATGAGACCTATGTCACGTGCGTAGCTCATGTATTACATACTTAATCGTTCCTACTAGAGTTGCTATGTGTTTGGTGACTAGTAGTTTATGCGGGAGTACTTAGGGCGTGTATATGGCGCTCTACAGGGTGAAACACTCACACACACACACACACTTCATTATTAATACCACGATCCTCACTCTTGGACTACTCTAAGATCCTGTAAGGAGATTCCTCGGCTAGCCGCCACCGGAAAAAAAGGACAAAAGAAACCGACTGCGAGCGCCCGTTTCTATGATACACCCTCATCGATACACAAATAATTCATTATATTACACTCTTGACACGCGACTGAGCTTTTCATCCTCACATCAAAAGATATATAGATAAAGAGGGAGTTAATTTTCAGTCTGTGTCAAAGAAAATAATTATAAATTGCACCAACAACAAGTGTCAGTCCCGAAGAATCTCAAGAGGTAACCATACTGTCGTCTTCATCTTTGAGAAAGCTTGAAGGACTTCGTTGCTCGAAACGACTCTTGAAATGGTATCGATTCGCCCCCTTCAAGTCCGCTATTTTCGTGTCCATGTCTCACAACCATAGCGTAAGACAGCCGGATCAGAACAAGTGACTTCAAGATCCGATCTTTGTCCATTCTGGCCAGGTACCGCAACGCCAAAAACCTCGTGATGCAGTCGATCCATAACACCGTGGGCTATCCCATCACCTAAGACTTCTTGACGTGACCCTACGCCTCATAGACGCGACGATTCTTATCGCTACCAAATAATGTAAAACTTTCCAATTCTCAATTCCTCGCCACACGCATGACAGACTGTAATGTTTTCATCTAGTAAGCCTCCGAAACACCTGGATCTTGGTCTTGAGCCCAGGAGACCTCAAGTCCCAAAGCTTGTTGCCTCCTCGTGCGCGCCTCGATAGCCTCATCAGACTCAGGCGACTCATGCAAAGATTACGCATCATCGGCAAAACAAGATCAGTGATCTTGGTGTGTGCAGAGGGATCTCCACAATCACTTTGATCTACAACTTTGCCCAATACCGCAGATCCATACATGTGTTAAGAGTGATTGGGGGCAACGGCGCAGCATGGTCGCGAGGTGCGACTTGGTACTGTGCCGACCGCCTCAGGCACCAGTGCCTGACGCGGCTCACCTGGTTTCGAAAGTCCTGACCCATGTGGCTGAAGCGAACCAGATGTAGCAAGCGATAAACGGCGATACATTAGGGACATCCGGCAGATTGCCTATAAAGGGCGTAGGACCGGTGATGGCCAACACGAGAACGCCCTCACAGGAAACAGGGTGGTGACCGGGAAGAAGCACGATTCCCCTTCTCCTCCCGCTGTAACTCCACCTGTAGGCAGGATTTCACGACATGATGACATCACTCAGGTTTTCAAGGAGAGACTCTCCACTACTACATGAACACCCAAGATCACCGCCCTTTCCTCCTTACCTCCCGGATACAGCCTGCAGGTCGCGAATCTCCTCCGTCGCCGCCGTCCACGTCGCTCTCAACGCTTTGAAGGACGCCGTCAGGGCGAGAGCCGGAGACCTTCACCACCGTGGCCTCCGTTCGGCGACCAGCACCGGCGGTCCCAGGAGGCCCTATACACCATGGCAGGAAGCTCCTCGGGGCAGCACGAACATCGCGATTGAAGTCGAAGTTCAAAGGCGCGAACAGTATTATCCATGACATGGTAAAATTCTTCGGCTTAGTGACGCTAGTCTTTCGGCCGCTGCAAATAATAAATTTACTAGCCATCAACACATCGACACAATAGGTCTTATAGGTGTTGTAGGTAACCACCGCTACCTGTGGCGGGGCGGGGAGATGTTCTTTACATTCTACCGGAGAGGTCTGTGCAGCGGCATGTCTGCCAGCATGCTGCTCCTGAGCCCGTCACCAGCGAGGCCACAAAACATCGCCACTCATTAAGGCGGTGATGGCGTAAGAAATAGACCACGGGTGCCGATGTCCGATGAAGATTGCCGCGGATATATCCCTTGAAGCTCTGCACTTCATTGCGATTAAACAGAAGCTGTAGGAATACATTCCAGCAGCACTGCGGGGTGAGGCCTGTAAAACGGGCGGGTTGTGCTGTGGCCTGGTATCCTGTAGGGGAAGCCGCTGTCAACAGCTTGCATCAGGTGTGTCACCACAGTACAAGCGCCACGGTGCAACAGGCTGGAAGCTGGTAGTCCGTGGCAGCATACCCGGCAAGGCACGGCGGCGCTCCGACGGCGGCGTGAGGTAGGCGATTGATGTGAGGCATTGAAGCGGCGTCTGCGAGGAATGCAGAGACCGTGGCGACCTGCCGCGTGGAGCATGCAGGGGCAGCTCAAAAGGCCGCCGTGCATGCACACGCGCTATACTGACGAACAAGCATGTAATCGAGTGGCTCGGACAATAATCAAATGTATCATCTCACCAAGCTCTTGCTATCCATTATATGTCAACACCAAACCGGTTATACTTGCCTCAATTGAAGTCGATGAAATAGACACAGGGCGTCAAATAATGTGATAATTGATCCAAGGGCGTGTGGGAGTATGTGGCGAGAGTCTCGGGGAAAGAAAGTGAGATATTATGAAATGTGCGCCGTTACACGAATAAGCAATGAAAGCTGAAGTTGTTTACTGATAAATCACACCACTTATGGCGTAACAGTGTACGAGAGAGAGAGAGGAGAGAGAGAGAGAGGAGAGAAGAGGATGAGAGAGAGAGGAGAGAGAGAGAGAGAGACGAGAGGAGAAGAGACAGAGAGGAGAGAGGAGAGAGAGAGAGGAGGGTATGGCATATGGCAGTGCCAAATCTAAACAAGAGAACATTAATACTTGTTTACCCATAATAATTAATAAGACGATAATAATGAAACAACAATGATAATATGGATACAACAACAATAGTTATCATAATGATAATAGTCTATTCATTATACTACGTTTATAGAACTCCTAAAGTGCAGTAATTATAATATCATATTTATTCATTATTCGGTTTTTTTTGACAAGTTAGCCCTACAAAAATAAATCATTTACAGCATTCTCAACATTTACGTTCAGTGGTCTGTGGAAAAATAGAGCCATTATTTGTAAAAGGAATGCCAAAGCACTTCTATGTAGCGTCTTGCCTCATGACAGCCGATAGTGAAAATTTTCTTCTTTTGGAAAAAAACAAATTCGCCGTACGGTCTCAAGGCATGTGTAGAAAGACCGAAGGCTCGTCACAACGAAGACGAGGGGAAGCGGGTCTCCATTTATTTGATACTGGTCTGTAATTGGGGATGTCCAAAGTATTTCTCTGCAGTTTTTGAAAGAGACAATGTTTTCATAATTGAGGAGTCAGATGCTGGCCATACGGAGCCAAACATCAAAAAAGTGTAAACGTGTATTACTAACTAGCATCACATACCGCCATTAGCACCATAGAAAAACGCTTTTTATAGCAAAATATGTAGAACCCTACCGTGGGTTGACATGATTCCTCACATGTTTTCCATCTTATTGCTCCTTGTTGCAATTGGGAAATTTGCTGACACTGAAAGCCTTCTGCTATATTGAGCCATTTCTGTTGTCAAATTCTGAAAACCAGGTCACGTAGATGCTGCACCGATTTCTTTCACAGACAACAGGAGACGATCCCTCTAGGGGTGGAAGGTCCACATCGGAAAGTGTAATGTAGGTCTGTGAAGACAGCCAGAGGCCAAGGTATCTGAAAGATAAGTGGCAGTTACGATTCAGCCATGGCTACAGTACGACCACATGGAAGTGTAAAAATGCACAACCGATTTAAATATTGACAAAGATTTATTTTATTGCAGAGCTTTGGGGACCTACAACGAGGGGAAGAGTTTAAGAGACTCCTTTAGAAGAGAGTAGACGGAAATCAAGAAAGTGAAGCCTGGATCTGCCCAAGAAAGTGGGGAGAAGAGAGTATATCTACTTTAAACAGCTTTCTTTCCTGCTACTAATTTTGTAAAGACCACGGGCCACAAGAAGAGGAAGCTTCAGAGGGTCCAGTAGAAGGAATAAATGCAAGAGGGGCGAGAATCAGTTACTGGATCCTACCAATCATCAAAAGAAGAGAGGAAAAACACCAATTTCAGATGAAGCAGGTTCTTTCCAAACTTGGCGAAGAACTTTGAGAAAAAGCAAATGCACCAGAGACCCTGACCAATATTTCTTGCTTAGTCTGCTTGCCGACTTCAAAAGTATCCGATGAGTGCTAAGCTAGTGTTCAAGGAGAAAATCATAATTCCTTAAAGTATCGTCCAGAACCAATTTTTTTTGGCCGAATTATGTTGAATGTACATTTCAAAACACCTAATCACCAAAAATATTGATTTCAGGCTTATTGTCCGAAAACACGAACTTTGTTAAAAAGCGCTGCGAAAAAAAAAATCTTCCCTCCAAACAGGCTACGACTGTTATTGATGACGTCAGAAAAGGGGACGCCCCGCAGACAACTCTGTCTGACAACCCTGTCGGGCAAAATGTTATGCATGAGCGATTGTATCGGTGCTCAGACGAATGAATCTGTCGCTTTGTGACAGATTTAGAGAACGATGTCAATCTGACACCGAAAAGAAATGGACGCTGGTCGCGTATCCTATGAGGAAAACGAATCTCAAGATTGTCATGGAAATCCTATGTTTGAGCCCCGAGTACGCGGTGATGAACAGGTGTTAAGCAGGCCTGAGGTTCGGCAGGAGGACCTGGGCACTCTCCAAAAAACAGGATTGGTAAATTAAGGTTAAACCATGTTGGTGGGAATCACAATGAAGGTACTTTCGAGAAAATCCTATGGTTAATTAGTTTTGGAGCTACAGTAAAACGCATATCGGAAAACCACATACTAGCATTAACTACAGCATAGAGTTGGAAAATATTGCGGGCGGGAAAGGCAGAAAGTGTGAAAGGCCAACCACCACAGGGCCCTAACCCACAGGGCACGCCCACTCCAACAATGGTTTACTGGTCTTGTTAAGAGGCAAAAGCCCACAGTCGTTGGTGGTCCACCCGCGCTGCCAGTCCTGGACGTCCCTGTCTAAAACAGGCCACCTGGTCTGGTATAGTGTTGGAACGGACGTCACTGTCTACGGGGGGCGCCGTTTCTCAACCACAACTGCTCGCACATACACACTATAGGAGTGTATCACCCCTACACACGGCACTCCTTTCCGGTGTGCAAAACTTTTCTCGAAAGGTACAGCTGTCTTGCTGCACCCAAAAGGTGCATGCATGTGGCATATAGCAAAAAAAATCTATCAGAAAGTTAGAAACACCCAAATATCTTCAAAGTATTATATTATCTCTGTGTTACGTGCCTCTCTGATCAGCGCGGAAGATGAGCTCCCTGAGGGTACGTAACGAGCATGCGCCTGCCCTGAGCGTCTGAAAACCTGAGGAGCGTTTGAAAACTCGGGAATGCAGATTTGATTCGGATTATTTAAAAAAAAACGGGGCGGAATGGATACAAAAAGTACGGACGTGTTGTTGATTATAATCGTTAATGGCTATGATTTGATTGCATTAAATCAGGAATGAGAAATGGTCTGGACGATGACTTAAAAGGTCAAACACCAATCCAGCACTTGTTAGTCAGCAATTTTTCACTCCACCACCTCATTCTTCTAGGTCCTACCTCATCCGTGAGTCAGCACCACACTATTTCTCTCCCTAATAACCCAACCTTCAAATTCTGCTAGTAACACAATACCAACCAATACCAACTGACAGAGTATCCCTGAGTCACCTGCAGCTCACAGGCAATGCCCCCGTTGTCTGATAGCTCAAAACCCTATTAGTGGTGAATAGTTTACCAATAAATTTTCAAAGAGAACTTTTCCGTACAAATTTCCAGATTACATGTATGAAATTTGTCAATAAAAGCTTAGGAATAAAAAAAAACATATTTTAAACAGAAATCCTATTTGGCATCATAGGTGTATCACTAGGTGATATTATTCATGCTTTGTTTGAGAGGAGATGGCGCCATCGCGTTCGTAGTGTCTAGTGACGTGGCTATTATGGAAACAAAGCCCCTACAGCAAGATAGGAAAGAGGTGTTTCAGAGTGTGCTGTCAATTGGAAAAGTGTTTGGACAGCGCTTGGTGGCAGCTACGGCGTCGTGTGTTATTGTTTATATATTACTTGTCAATTCTGTCGTAAGAACATAGCGTGGTTAGCGGATAGCGCGCCCAGTTGCGGCTCCGAGGCATGGGGTTCAATTCCCACCTAGTAATAGTTTAATTTCAATAAATATTATTATCATGTCTGATTGTGTATGTTGTGTGAGTGTGTGCTAAAAGGGCATAGAGCATATAATCTTGATTGATGTCAGAGGAAGGTAATAATTGACTTTACATAAGTCTCAATCAAGTTACTATTGGACGACAACAGATGGCGCTCGTGTTAGACATCACCCAAATTATGCTAGGTAGCCGCAGCTTACCTATCTGCTGTAGGGTCTTTGATTGGAACACTTGACCTGGACGGGTGTCGAGGAGTGTGTGGTTCACTCAACATTGGGTTGGTGGATGGTGTGGAAACGGACATAAGGGGTGTAGACAGACTGTGGTGTCTCCACGCCCCTTCTACTTCATGGATTTCCTTAGTGACGAAAAAACAAAAGAAGGAGTACTGGCTGTACCGACCACCGAGGTAGTCGTGCAAACGCGAGGAGCTATAATAGGTTGTGAGTATTTGTTCATTTCTGTGCCTATTATTCTTATTGTTTTGTTGGACTTGTAATTTTAGTGGTGTTATATGTATAGGTGATTTTGGTAATTTGTGAGTTCAAGAGGCAAGTGTGGTTTAAGGTTCGGTCTAGTTATTAATTTGTGGAATATTTGATAGTGGTTAATACTTGTTTGTTAGTTATGTTCGGTGATCTCGACTGCTTGTTAGCCTTACCTTATGCCTGCAGATCGAAGCGATTTGGCAATGAATAATGTGCACGGGATACTGGTGTTGCCGATTACACTCGGCACACTATGTATATATTAAGGAAGTGAACAGCTACCATAAAGAACACACACACACACACACAAACACACACACACACACACACACACACACACACCACACACACACACACCACACACACACACACACACACACCTACATAATATTGAACAAAATATAGTTGATACTGATACTAATAGTACTTTAAACGTACCTTAATGTGGATGGCAAGTCTATCTCAGCAGGATACTCATTTCTCATATTTGTATTTACTTAAGAAATGTGGGGTTTAAGTAAAGTAAGAATATGGTTGAACTGTCTTGTACATTCTGAAGTAATTAAGAATTGGACATGTTACTCTTAGACCGTTCATGATGGTAGGAATTGTCATAAGTTCAAACCTCCTAGATCAGTGGTCTTAACATGGGTTTCGACCGAACCCCATGGGTTCGGGAGCCAGTATCAAGAGGTTCGACGGAGGCCCTCCGCAAACAACATTGCAATTTTGCTATCATTGTAATTGCCGGGTATTCATCAGAGTAAGTTTATACGCAAGATTAAAAACATAAATGTATATCAAGCAGTGTGGTGAAGGAAGAGTGGTGCAGCATGTATATGTGTCAAGTAGTAGGGACCGCAAACGAAAATCCACTTCCGCAACCCACAAGACCGCAAATTTCTTGAAGCTTGCACTTCAGGGAACCGCAATCGCAGGTACGTGCGGTTGGCCGCAGCCAATAGTGATATTTTCCCTGCATTAAGGCAAAATAAAAGGGTAAAGCTCTTGTAGTAGTAAATTATTTAATTTCCTTATTAAAAACCACTTTTGTAAATGATATACTTCATAAGTATGCCTTTTTCATACTTACCCCTCAAAAAAGCCCCACATATGATATAAGGCTCACATATTCACTCCCCGTCATTGTGACTCAATTGATCAAGCAAACTAAGGGTAATACTTAGTATACGTACACACACTCCAAATTATGTTTCACTGATATGAATCAAGCACTTAAACCTCAGACTCCTCTGGCGACAATTCCATTCTGAGCTGGTTAGGTTTCCCTTCATGAAGACAATCTCAAAAATTTATCAGAGGGACCAGACTCTCTTTTCGGCCTTTATGACATCGACATTAGGAGAACAGTTTTATCAACGGGTGCAGAGCTGGGTATGGCCGTGTGTACGTAACAAACACATTCATCCAGGTTCCCGCCTCCGAATGACCTGCAGTGTGCGCCACAGTTCACCTGACCGTGATCTTCCTACTCATACTGGAGAGAATAACAGGAACATCGTCTACATCAGCAACCAGCTGCGGCCTTGCTGGTGAAGGGCGTGTAGTGGGCGCCAATAATAAATCAAGATGTGGCAGAGATCAGACGGCACAAAACTGTTTTGCGCGGCCGAGAGTGGCGGTACTCCGACCTTGCCTAGCGAAACGCAGGGTCAAAAACTGTCGGCATCACCACCGACACGCACTTAAGTCACTCAAACAATTCCTTGCAAGTCATATTAGCTCTACAGCAGAGCCATGGTCACTGCAAGCAATATACTGTCATTCAGGCACACTAGAAATACACACCTCCTTGTATGCTCGCCGTGTCCATACCACTGGTTTATGCCTCTGACCTCCCTTTCTACTAAAAAATATGTCGTATATATATACGAAAATGTCGGTCAGTAAAGATGAATAGTTAATTTCATAATCTGGGTGCAGGCCACACGATAATTGAAGACATGACTGAGTTCAGCGAGGGGACGCGTAAGGAGGTCAGAGCCGAGTCCCAACGCCAAACATTTGTTTTCTTAGTATCCCTAACACCTGGATTTCACCTAAACAAAGTTTTACAGTAATATCTAAAATATTTTGCAATGAATTATAACATCACCACCAGATACGTTAATGTTATATGAGTTTCAACCAAAAATAACTGTCGAAAAAGCATCATACCTACAAAGCCGAGGCAGGAGAAGTGTGGGAGATGCACGTACGTACTTCGTCTATGAATGCTCACTGATAACTGCGGTCAAGGTGACTGAGTGGCAAGCAGCCTAAAAGGTAAAAGATGGGAGCATACGCTAAGCTTGCGCCGTGGCAATGCGGTGCCAATATCCGTGGCATTAGCAATTGCAGAGGCCTGTGGTGGGTGAGGGACCCGTACCGCGGGACACAGGGCTAGTTGTACTCCCGGGTTACCACAGCTACCTTCCCAGGTAAAACCCAGGTACCCATTTACAACCCCGAAAGGAGGGAAGAACAGCTGGGTAAGGTGGTCACAACGTGCCCTGGCCACGGGGATCGAAACCAGGCCGCAGATTCGTAGCCGGGCACGCTAGCCACTGCACCACGGAGGCGACAACCCGCATCCCTTGGATATACTCCCCCCGGGAGGGTGCGCGT
>JACEEZ010016426.1:2500-82500 GCA_016584305.1 Chionoecetes opilio
TGGTGTTTAGATTGGGGAGCGGGAACTGCCGGGAAGCACCGTGCGGCAGGCGTGAGGTAAACATGGTGAGCGGAGAGGTGTGTGCAGACGCGGCCCACCACACCAGCCATGGAGAATAACCAGAATGACAACAATCCTGCCAACCCCTGCGAATATGACCCAAGTAATCACCTTCTTTAAGCTAACGGTATCACTTTATGCTAGAATGCCAAATATAGGATGTGCGAGGCCGCCACGACGTAAGGTTGTAAGACTGCGGAAGGCCCAGGCCTTACCTGGTGGACGTACCTGACGTATTGCAGTATAACTCAGGATAGACAATAGATGGCAAGAATATAGGATTATAATGGACGTGAATTGCGCGGTTGCTACCGCCGTTACCACTTACGTTTTCTATATTATTTTTTGCTCAGTACACTGTGCAGTATTAATCCACTTCCGTGTAACCTTTAAAAGTTATATACATATTGAAAAAATTATATAGTTGTCTAATAGCGCATAGACACACCCTTCCCGCCCGGAGGCCACCACCACCCTTTAGGAGGTTAGGTTAATAATCTCGCTGGGGGTTCGCTAGGAGGTTAGGTTAGGTTCAGTTAGGGTAATAAACCTCCCGGCAGGGCGGAGCAGAGCGGACCACTCGGCAGCTGGCAGGTGGGCTGGTGAATTCGGGGCGGGGCGGGACACACTTGTTTTCATACAAATCCATCACTTCCCTGGTTTCTGAGACACTGACTATTATTTGCTGGCCAATTGTTAGTGCTTTTTCTGATGGAGATACATTGTTACCAATGGGGTAACCTTAGGATTTGGTGATGGAATTTTTTTTTTTTTAAACTGGTTTCCGGAAAATAGAAGTATCTCCATCTGAAAAAGCACCATTTTTTGGCCAGGAAAAATTTGCAACTGTCTCGGAAAATGACCGCGCAGTCCTCGTCCATTTTTACCTTCTAGCTACCTTACCTTTACCCCTGAGGTGCAACTTTGTTAATATTCAGCAGGAGTTGGAGGGCTCCACATGCCTTACAGCTTACTTTTTCTGGAAAATCTTAAGAACAAGGGCTCCACGCTAAGCTGACCCAAATGTTGGCTCTACGTATTATACTTACTGTCCTTAACACATCTGTTTATATTTTAATGAGTGCCGATCCTTACTTTGCCTACATGGCCGATATTAAATTTCAGGTTCTTGAGAAAAACTAAGTCCAGTGAGATGCGCAATGGGCGACGAGTTTGAGAAAGTAGTGCGTATCTAAGTAGATATCTTAGATTAGGTTAGGTTAGGTCAGGTTAGTGCACAGCTCGAGGGGCTTGAGGAGGGGTGCTAGGTTAGTTCTGTAGAGTTTGTCATCTTTAGGATATAGGCTCAACCTCCTATCTTCTTCTTATAAGCAACAAGCTTGGGGACATGGTGGAAACTGGGGTTTTTGGGTGGGGGAGCACACATATAAGGGAAATATGGCCCCGATAAAGTCTATGAACTAGGGAAATTTCCCTATTTTAGGGATTTTTTTGTGGGGGGCCATATTTCCCTTATGTGTGTGCTGTTTTTGGGTGGGGGAGCACACATATAAGGGAAATATGGCCCCGATAAAGTCTGAACTAGGGAAATTTCCATAGTTTAGGGATTTTTTTGTGGGGGGCCATATTTCCCATATGTGTGTGCTCCCCCACCAAAAACCCCGGTTTCCCACCATGTCCCCAAGCTTGTTGGCTATAAGAAGAAGAAGATAGGGGGTGGAGCCCTTGTTCTTAAGTTTTATCATATACCCTTTTTCTCTATTATTTTCAGCTCAGCATAATATGCAGTAGTTATTCACTTGCGGAAACCAATAATATAGCACTTATTTTGATATAGTAATAGCTAGATTAGGTTACGTTTAGGTTTGGTTAGGTTATGTTTAGGTTTGGATTTGGTTAGGTGGTTAGGTTAAGTTTAGGATAGGTTTGGGTTAGGTTTTGTAGTTAATTGGGATTATTTCTGTAGTGGGCTTTCAAAAGTCCTAGGATTCTTACCTACATCATCGTGTAGATTTCTTCATTCCGAATATTTTGAACCTCATTTCCCATTGCGCAATTGAAAATTTATGGCGTTACATGTACTACCAAAAATCTACGCAAAATTTCTACACTAGGAACAGAATTCTCTACACAATTGTGAGTATCATTTCTGTTTAGCTTAATGAATTTTGAAAAACATTCTGTCGCTGAGTTTCCGTCGCAAATCACTACTTTCGGAGATATAAGATGTTTTTAATAGGAAGGAGAGTGTATAGGTGTGTGGGTTGTCACTAGGAGGTTCCCGTGGTGTAACGGGAAGCACAGCCGCCCGGCATGCGGAAGGTCCTGGGTTCGAATCCTGAGCGGTGCAACCTTTATTGGTGAGACCCTCTACTCTAACATGGCGCAGTGAGTAGGATCATGGATGCACATTCCCCCGGTCAGGCCTGCGAGGCAGCCTTAGGGGGGAGATCTGTGGGTTGTCACTAGGAGGTTCCCGTGGTGTAACGGGAAGCACAGCTGCCCGGCGTTTGGAAGGTCCCGGGTTCGAATCCCGAGCGGTGCAACCTTTATTGGTGAGACCCCTTACTCTAACAATAGGTGATAGGAAAATGAACTAACCTAACCCCACCTTTAGACTCACTAACCTAAACTAACCTAACCCCATGTTTTAACCTCCTAACGAAAGCCGAATTCGCATTGAAAAGTGTCTGCGGCAAGGGAAGAACAGAGGCGATGCAGGTCACAAGAGGAAGAAGGAGTGAGGTGCACATAAACATTTGTCTCTCCTCCCTATAAACAACATATCATATCTCCAAAAGTAATGATTTGCAACGGAAGCTCATTGAGAGAATGTATCCTAGAATCCAATAAGGTAAATAGAAACATACTCCCAATGTGTAGGGAATTCTGGTCCTAGTGTAAAATACTACCAAATCTACCGTTATTTCAGCCAGAAAAGGTTAAGTTAGATTAAATCAGATTAGATTAGGTTAGGTTAGAGGTGGGGTTTGGTTTAGTAACAGATGATATCAAGAAAAATAGAAAATTATCAATACTATGGCAGTGCCAAACGGAGCAAAGTTTGCAGAGCGGGGCGGGCACCCCCTACACCTGTAAAATAAAATTTGGTAATAATGGACGAGAAGTGCGTGGTCGCTACCGCCGTTACCACTTACGTTTTCTATATTATTTTTTGCTCAGTATACCGTGTAGTATTAATCCACTTCCGCGTAACTTCCGCTTCCACTTTAAAACTTATTACATATAGTAAACCCTCGATAAACTGAACCAATTGGGGGGAAGGGTCGATCGCAATATCCGATAGTTCGGTTTATAGGATGATCGGTTGTCGGCCTCATAAAAACGAACATAGTTCGGTTTATGAGGGGCGTCGTTCGGTCATACGTATTCAAACAAATTTAACTATGTACAGTACAGTTAGTACTGTAGAGTAAAATGAAATTTTGTAGTGAGTAGTCCGCACACAATGAGGGCTGAGTGTAAACTGAGACGTACGGGCCAGCCAACATTTTCGGTCGGCTCACCAATCGCTGCATATGCTGAACTAGAGTTCGGTATATCAGAGGCTTGTTCAAAAGCAGCACGGCATTCGGTTTATCAGAAATTCAGTTTAACGAGGTTCAGTGTATCGTTTACACTGTATTAAAGAAATGACATAGTTGTCTAATAGCGCATACAAACACACTTTCCCCGTCCGGAGGCACCCCCCACCCTTTAGGAGGTAAGGTTAAGGTTCGGTTAGGTTAATAATCCCGTCAGAGGGTCAACGGGGGTGGAGCCCCCCCCGTCAGGAGGTTCGGGTAGGGTAATAATTCTCCCGGCAGGGCGGGGCAGAGCGGACCCTTCGGCGGCTGGCGAATGGGTGGCGGGCTGGGGCACACTTGTTTTCGTACAATTCCGTCTCTTATCTTGTTTCTGAGACACTGACTATTATTTCCTGGCCAAGTTTTAGTGCTTTTTCTCATGGAGATACATTGTTATCATTGGAAATGACCATGGCGACCCTAGGATTTGGTGATGAAAATTACACTTTTTTTTTTAACAGGTTTCCGGAAAAAATATATATTTCCATGTGATAAAGCAACATTTGTTGGCAAGGAAAAATTAGTCAGTGTCTCAAAAAATGACCGCAGACCTTGTCCATTTTTATCAAAAATAAATTTCCACTTAAAAAAATAACACTTAAAAGACACTAGGTATTCTGCGTAAAGTTTTGTTATTGGGCAACCACAAATTTCGAGGCTGAAACTTAGTTTTCCTGAATAGTTTTGATGTATTGAATGAATCTGGCACGCGTTTTTGTAGGAAATCAATGTTTGTTTGCAGGTGTAGGGGGTGCCCGCCCGGCCCTCCCCGCAAACCTTGTTCTGCTTTGTACTGCCATAGTATTGATTTTGTTTCCTTTTTTTCTTGAAATCATCTGTTACTAAATCAAACCCT
The DNA here is from genome assembly GCA_016584305.1 of Chionoecetes opilio. Taxonomy (NCBI): domain Eukaryota; kingdom Metazoa; phylum Arthropoda; class Malacostraca; order Decapoda; family Majidae; genus Chionoecetes; species Chionoecetes opilio. The sequence goes on from JACEEZ010016426.1 coordinate 6,965, forward strand.
ACCTCTAACCTAATCTGATTTAACCTAACTTAACTGTTTCTCAACGGTTCAAGTCCACCAAGTTTGCCCTGGCGTGGTGGCGCTTTGTATAGTCAATAACCTAGTAGTTGGTACTTGCAAAGTGTCTAGATAGGATCAAAGTATCTTATCTTAACTGTTTCTCGCTGAAATAATGGTAGATTTTCGGTAGTACATGTAACGCCATGCGTTGATTTATTCATTCTGACTATTTTGAACCCTATTTCCCATGGCACAATTAAATAATAATTTAATTGTGCCATGAGAAATGGGGTTCAAAATAGTCAGAATGAATAAATCTACACAATGATGTAGGTAAGAATCTTAAGACACTAATCCTGAGTCACTGGGATCTTCTGCAACTTCGCGGGATTTCTGCAAGAACTATTGATTTGATGACTGGCCTATACTCTGGGACTGAGAGTGCTATGAAGTGTGGGGGAGGTGTATCCAGCTTTTTTCCTGTGAATACAGGAGTGAGGCAAGGGTGCGTCCTTGCCCCATCAATTTTCAACACTTGTATGGACTGGGTATTGGGCAAAGTTGTAGATCAAAGTGATTTTGGAGTATCCCTCGGCAATACCAAGATCACTGATCTTGTTTTTGCCGATGATGCAGTAATCTTTGCTGAGTCGCTGGAGGTCCTGGTGATGGCTCTCGAGGCGCTGCATGAGGAGGCAAACTTTGGGACTTGAGGTCTCCTGGCTCAAGACCAAGGTCCAGGTGTTTGGAGGCTTACTATATGAAACAGTACAGTCTGTCCATGCATGCAGCAAGGACATTTGAGATCATGAAAGGTTTACATACCTTAATAGCACGGTCCATAATGATGGCGGGACACGTCAAGAAGTCTTACTGCCGATTGGTATAGCCCACGGTGTTATGGACTCACTCAGCACGAGTATTTGGCATTGTCATTACCTGTGCAGGAGGACAAAGATCCGGATCTTCAAGTCACTTGTGATCCCTGTCTTACTCTATGGATGTGAGACATGGACACTAAATAGCGAATTGATGCCTTTTGTAATAAGTGTCTTCGCAGAATCATGGGGTATCGCTAGGATGATTATGTGTCAAATCAACGATTGCACCGTGAAACTGAATCGAGGCCTATTACCTACATAATCCGTCAGCGCCAACTTTGGCTATATGGGCATGTGGCACGCTACCCTGAAACCGATCCTACCCACCGGGTTGTATCTGTAAGAGACAATCCGGCGTGGAGGAGGCCAAGGCCCACAAGGCTCATGGCTGGGGCAAGTTGATGTTTCCTGTCGAGAGTTGCTTGGTATGGGAAGGGAGTCTGCATGGGGACTCGCCAGTGGTGACCCCCGGGAGTGGCGTCGTAGGGTAGGCGAGGCAACACGCCCCCCGGCGTATGCCCCCAATGATTGATTGATTGTTATTTCCCACCCATGGTTCTCCTCAGTCACCATGGACTCCCCTACCTCAATGTTCACTCCTAAGTATCGAAACTTTCCTCCCTGTTTTAGCCTCACGTCATTCAGTACTATGTCTGTACATTCTATACCTCCATCTATACTACTGCATCTCATTTTTTACTCTTGGCTGCATTTACTTTCAGCTTTCTAACGAAAATTTTGTTTATAAATTTATTTAATGAAATATATTATGGTTAGTGATAAGACATGCAATGTTAGGTTATGTAAGATTTAAGATTGGTTAGGTTAGCAAGCGTCAGAACTGGACAGGAGGTGGAATGGCCGACCTTATATCCATCTTGACCCTCACTCACCTGGTGGGTTTCTCAGTGGCAAGCATAATGAACTGAGCTCAAGAAGCCACTTCTCTGGTGTATTGAAGCAGCTCTAGGCTTATAATATAGATTCATATTTTTGGATTTTTTTGTTTGCATGCTTCTAGAATTATGGTTGATACTTACTGAATAGTACTGAATAGCCAAAATAAATATTTTGAATGTATCTAAATGATATCTGTGCAGAGAGACAGGCTGACAGAGAGAGAGAGAGAGAGAGAGAGAGAGAGAGAGAGAGAGAGAGAGATATGGTCACCTTTCTTTGTTACTCCAATATTTTTCAGATACTGTTAAGTCTCGCATTTGTTGGCAAATTTGTGCTGTAGAAAGCCCATTAATTTTGAATACGCCAATTGCGAATGATTAAAACAATAGGGAGAATCCTGTAAGAACCAAATTTTTTGCTTATGATGGCTTTAAACATCATATCTTTACCAGTCATTCTACAACACTTAGAGATGAAATGTAGATGAATTGATGGGTAGATAAACTTTTGGCAGGGATATACACTAAGAAAAGTTAGAGAGTTTCCTAGTGGGGAAAGTGTTCTCCAAATGCAAGAATATGGTTGGCAATTATGATTTAGTGTTTCCTGGGGGATAAAGTATCACCAGATAGGGGAATAGGGTACCAAATGAGAATTATGGCTGCAATTGATGGGATTGCCAAATGTGAATTAGCCAAATCCAAACATGCCAAATACAAGACCCAACTGTAGATTGTTTCATGTCTCTCTAGAATCTACCTAACACGGCACATGACAATAAAGTTGCACCTCAGACGTTAGAGAAACTGTGCTAGAATGATGCAGGGTACCTATATGGCATGACAAATTGAAGAAAAGAAACTAATGATTGTATCTGTAATGTCTACAAGGTATCACATGAATAAAACAAAAGTAAGTTTTTTTTTTTTTTTATTGCAACAATTAGCATAAGCTGTATAGGCAGATTTTTTGTGCAAAGATAATGGCTAAAGACTTAAAAGTGTGCAATTATCTCGTCCATTTTGCTGGATAATCTTTGTAGCCTTTGATTATTTCCATTTCTTTAATCTGGAATCCACTCTTTACTGTGTACAGATAGAGGCTACAGGTAATGAAGGTGAGGATAATGGCTGTGGGTCTATTTCATTAGCTATATGTCTTAAGACAAAGGTACATAACAGTGTAACATATACTGACAAAATATGCTTTTATTTTGCAGATGTCAATCAAGATGAACTCATTAAGGCACAGGAAAAACAGATCGCAGAAGAGGTAATATCTTTTGTGGATCTGGTGATTACATTAGAAAGTACCTGCATGGATCCAGTAGAGCATCTTTTTTTTGGCAATATGTATTTGTATCTATTTATCCATCTAACAATCCTCACACCTTGATGGGGATCGGATGCGTGTATAGTGTGTTAGGTCACAGCTTTATCCAATGATCAGTCATATGAGCTCAAAGCTCCCTGCTGGGAGAGTGATAAATAGCGATATGATGAGACACAAATGCAGTAAGCTACTAACAAGGGATCTTATAAATATTATAATTAGTGTTCACACACACACACACACCACATCGGAAAAAGTGACCATGTAATCTTAGAAATGGAGATGGAAAAGGACATAAATGAGGAAGGTGAATTGTACAAAGGGAGCAGAAGAGACTGGGAAAACTAACATGGAAGAACTGAAAACATTCTATGAAGAAATTGACTGGGAAGAAATGAAAGGAGTGACCGATGTGCAAGTGAAATATGATAATTTTCTGGGCATATATGAGAAAGGGAGTTGAAAAACATGTTCCACTATATACACCAAGAGAAAAAGGAAAGCAGGAATGGTTTAATGCAAGATGTGAGAGGGCAAAGAGAATAAGGGATGAGGCATGGAAAAGAATTAACCCTTTCACGTACAAATGACGTCTTTGAGCGCCATCCGGTACGTGTAGGCCATACGTACAAATGACGTCTTTGAGCGTCATCCAAAAATAATATTTTAAAATATTTATTAAAAATCTTAAAAAGCGCGCGGTTGACGTGAGATTCACTTGACCGTTGGAGCGAATTACAATATATTATATTAAAATATATTTTGTATAATATAATATTGTATAATATTATATTATACAATATATTTATTAAAAAAAAAACCGCTATCTTTCACTTCGTTGTATGGCTTTATTTTTGAGCGAATTACAATATATTATACTTCACTGGAAAGGAAATTTATTCAGCTATGTCATGGAATGTAGAAAAATCTTCTATGATAAGTTGATTTTTGGCATATTATTTTTTGCCGCAAGGTGTTATTATTATTTTTTTTTCACTTCTAACTCGAGGTTTTGTAAGTTATTTTCACACTAGCGTATTTTTTTAACATTGTATGATATAAGAAATGATCTTAGCTTAAAAACGAAACATAATTGAACTCGATACCTTTGATAGATTAGTTTCTAGACGCGGTGGAAGTACAACTTTTTTCCCGCGCGTGACATTTCGGGTGACAATGGGTTTACGCGGGACAACAAAAAGTGAATGACAATGGTGACGTGAAAGGGTTAAGAGAAATCGGACACAAAGAAATAAAGAAGACTATAAATTAGCAAGAAATGAATATGTGTGCATAAGGAGAGAGGAAGAGAAGATATATGAGAAGGATATAGTTGAAAAGTGTAAAGAAGGACCCAAACTGTTCTACAGATTTATCAATGGAAGAATCAAGCATAAGGACAAAGTGGAGAGACTGAAAGAAAGAAATATAATATATGAAGATCCAAAGATAATGAGTGAAATTTTAAATAATAACTTTCAGCAAGTATTCACAAAAGAATAAAAATTCAAAGAACCGCAAGGAATGAAAAAAGTCCGGAATGAGTGGAAAACAAAATAGAGAAGGAGGAATTTTGTGAATCGTTGAAGGAATTGGAGGAGAGGAAAGCAATAGGACCAGACGGAGTGTCGGGTTATGTTTTAAAGGAGTGCAGAAAGCACTTGGTCGCACCAGTTTATGATATAATAAAGTGCTCATAAACAATGGGAAAAGTGGTAAAGGAGTGGAAAAGAGCAGATATAGTGCCAATATATAAAAATGGGAAGAAGGATGAAACTTCTTCAAAAACCCAATTTCTTCAGCTATCTATTCGACAAAACCTACCAGACAACTATCCCCTCTTGTTCAATGACACTCAACTGTCTCCTTCTTCTAAAATTAACATTCTTGGACTATCCATTACTAAAAATCAGAGCTGGATATCTCGCATCTCATTTCTTGCTAAAACAGCTTCTAAGAAGTAAGGTGTCTTGTGGCATTTGCAGCCATTTTTTTCTCCCTCCCATTTGCTTGCTTTGTACAGGGGCCTTATCTGCCCATGTATGGAGTATGTCTCACATGTTTGGGGGGGATCCACTCATACAGCTCTCCTAAACAGGGTTGATTCAAAAGCTTTTAGTCTCATCCCCCTCCCCTCCTCTGACTGACTGTCTTCAAAAATCTTTAAATCCCCATTGCAATTTTGCTTCTCTTGCTATCTTCTACCACTATTTTCAGCTCACTGCTCTTCTGAACTTGCTAACTGCCCCCTTCCCGCAGCCTCGCTGCACAAGACTCTACTTATTCTCGTTCCTATTCTGTCCATCTTACTAATGCAAGAAATAATCAGTATATTTATTCCTTCATCCCTTTCACTAGTAGACTCTGGAACTCTCTTCCTGTTTCTATTTTTCCACCATCCTATGACTTAAATCTTTTTAAAAGAGAGGAATGACAAGACAACTCCCGAACTATATTGGCCCATCTCCCTTTTTTTATTCTCTTACTGTCTTCTTTATAGGGATTGGCAACTAAGTGGGCTTTTTGCTACCTCTTTTCTTTTTTCACTTGGCCAGTCCTTTGCGATGTAAAAAAAAAAGAAGATGCGATGATGCAAGAGTGATGAGAAAAGGCTAGGAGGAGATGGAGAAGAAGGGGCGGGAACAACTTATGGGAGAAATATAAACTGGAAAAGATTGAATATGTAAGAATTCGAAGAGAAGAGAAGAGATACCAAGAGAAAAGTGTAATAGACAAATGCAAGGATGAACCTAAGCTCTCCTACAGATATGTAAATGAAAAGTTAAGAGATAAGGAAGGAATAAACAGATTGAAAGCAGGAGGAGTTGTACACGATGATCCAGGTTCCCAGGCTGAAATAATGAATACATGTTTTCAGACAGTTTTTACCTGAGAGTGTGAATCTGGTGAAGATGAGGATAAACCTTGAGATACTGTTCTGGACTAGATACAAACGGACATGCAAGCAGTGAGGAAATTGAAAAAAATCCAGGTGTCAGGAAAGCACTGGGTCCAGATGGAGTGTCAAGTTGGATAATTAAGGAATGTAGTAAGGAATTGGCGGGTAAAATACATGATATTATTGTGTACTCGCTAACAGAAGATAAAGCACCCTGGGATAGGAAGAGAGCAAATGCAGTCCTGATTCATAAGGGAAGGAACAAGGAAGAGCCACTGAAGGATATGCTGGTATCACTAACAGGTGCTGTTGCAAAAATTTGTGAACGTATTGTGAAAAACAGATAAATGAAATACCTTGGGGAAACTAATACTATCATAACAGGTCATCAATTTTGATTTTAGAAAAGGCATATCCTGCTCTACAAACCTAGTAAGCTTTTCCTCAAGAGTGATTGATGAAACACAAGAGAAAAACAGATGTGTCGATTGTGTCTTCCTGGACTTGATAAAAGCTTTTGGTAAGGTACCGCACAGAGTAATAAGTAGACTATTATGAAAACTTAAACATAGAAGAGGTGGGAATGGTGCTTTGCTGAAATGGATGAAAGGTTACTTGAAGGATAGAGAGATGATAAGTCATAAAGGATCAACAATCGAAGTGGAACAGAGTACCGTATTTTACTGCTTATAAGACTTCTTGGCATCTTGAATTCTCTATAAGGCATCTTGGAAGACGCACCCTGATTTTGGAAAGAAATTTCTAAGAAAAAAATATTCAAATGATCAGATTTTCTACTGGTAGGCGGTAGTAAAATCTACCAATTTTCTTGGTAGGCGGTGGTCCGAAGTGTCTTTTCTGTAACTCTGTTCCCATGTTCTTTGCCGTATTGTATTTCCCTAGTTGTGTTTTACAGGGCCTGAGCTACACTCGTGTGGTCCTGTTTCCGTATCTACATTTATCCAGTCTTTCTTTCAATTGGTGCACATTATGTGCCGATATCACCTCCTCATTTAGTCCATTCCAAACTTCTACATTTCTATGAGGGAAGCTGTACTTCTTTATGTTGTTCAGGCATCTCCCTTTTCCTAGTTGTTTTGTATGTCCTCTTGTGTATCGACCTTCTCTTTGTTTCCGAGTCAGTAGTCTCTCATTGTTTGTTTCTTCCATCATTGTTATCAGCCTAAAAATTGTTATTAAGTCTCCTCCTTCTCTTCTCTGCTCGAGTGTTGGTAACTTTATTTCCTTCAATCTTTCTTCATTAGAGTTCTTCTAGCTCTGGTACCATCTTTGTTGCCATTCTCTGTATCCTCTCTAACTTTCTCACAGGCTTCTTTTTATATGAGACCGTACAATGGCAGCATATTCCATTTTTGGTCGGATCATTGTAGTAATTATCTTTCATCATATTTGTGTCCATGTAATGAAATGCCACTCTAATATTCTTTAACATCCTGTATGTATCTCCAAATATTTTATTTATATGTTTTTCTGGTTGTAGGTTATTCTGCATTATCACTCCCAGGTCCTTTTCTTCCTGAACCTTTGCAATTATTTAATTTCCTATCTTATATTGCCATTTATATATCTTCGCTTTTTCCAATTTCCATCACATGACACTTACTCACATTAAATTCCATTTCCCATCTTTTGCTCCATTCGTAGATCTTGTTCAGGTCATTCTGTAGTGTTTCACAATCTTTATAGCTTTTTATTTCTCCTAATAGTTTTGCATCATCCGCAAATAGACTAATATAACTATTTATTTCCTCCGTCATGTCATTGACGTAAATCATGAACATTATTGGTGCCAACACTGATCCTTGTGGTACCCCACTAAATACCTTTCTCCATTCAGACTTTTCATCCTTCACTACTGTTCTCATTTCTCTTCCTCTCAGATAACTTTCCATCCAGGTTTTGATCACTCCTGTGATTCCTCCTATATTTTCCAATTTCCAAAGTAGTCTCTCATTTGGAACTTTATGAAATGCCTTTTTAAGATCTAGATATACACAGTCTGCCCATCCATCTCTTTCTTGTGTTATATCAATTACTCTTTGAGTAAAAGCTTATTAAGTTGGTCACACATGATCTAAAACCATACTGTCGGTCTGTTATTATACCTTCATTTGCTAAGTATTCCGTCCATTGCTTCTTTATTATTTTCTCACATATCTTGCATACTGTGCTAGTTAATGACACTGGTCTATAATTTAGTGGTTCATCCTTCTTCCCATTTTTATATATTGGCACTATATCTACTCTTTTCCACTCCTTTGACACTTTTCCTGTTGTTAATGAGCACTTTATTATATCATATACTGGTTCAACCAACTGCTTTCTGCACTCTTTTAAAACATAACCCGACACTCCATCTGGTCCTATTGCTTTCCTCTCCTCCAATTCCTTCAACAATTCACAAACTTCCTCTTTCTATTTTTATTTTCCACTCCTTTCTGACTTTTTTAATTCCTTGCGGTTCATTGAATTTTTATTCTTTTGTGAATACACTAGGGTCCCGCATAAAGCGTGTTCGCATAAAGCGTTTCCCCTATAAAGTGAACGACCTAAAATATTATTATTTTTTTTTTTTTTAATAAAATTCCTAAATTTTCGTTAGGAACGAATTTGATCATATAGAATGATTCCGCCATCAAAGTAGGGCAAATCCGAGGAGTTCTCATATAGAGAGCCGAAATATCGTACAGAACGTGAGCAGGCCACCATAAGAAGGTACACTCATCATTGTGGTTTGGTGTCGTCGTTGGTGTTTACAAGTTAACAGCTGTGAGTGGGCCCCGCCAGTTCTGGCATCCAGAGAGCCCTTCTCCTCCTTACCATCGAGGGCTGGGAGATCGCCTTTCAGTGGGTTCCCTCCCACGCTGGTATCCCAGGCAACGAGGTGGCTGATTCTGCTGCCAGGATGGCCCTAACAGATGTAAACACAACCCCCTTCCCTCTGCCGCTCTCCACAGCCACACGCCTCATCTCCCTGGTCTGCCGCTCCACCTGGAACAACACGCTCGGCGATACCCTCCGCATCACCTCCATGGGCCAATACCGCAGTGACTCTTCCCCCCAGCCGTGGATAAGGACAAAGTCCCGTGTCCTCGATGTCACCCTCACCTGCCTTCGCCTGGGGCACGCGACACTCACGGCTCACCTGCATCGCCTCCGTCTGTCCCCTGACCCCCACTGCCCATGGTGCATGAATGTTCCGGAGACTATTGAACACTTTCTGCTGCAGTGTCTGCGCTTCCCACCGTGTAGTGCTACAGTCTCAACTCCTCGCCCTGAACATCACCACCTTTGACCTGCCCACCCTGCTGGCGGCGGCTGGCATTCCCCCTTCCCGGCAACACGCCGTCATCCGCCTCACCTGTGCCTTCCTGAGGAAGACGGGTCAACTACTGCAACTGTGATAGCATCATAGGACATCACCAGGGCTTATAGTGTTCCCCAAGGGATCCTCGCAGCCCTAAAACAACAACAACAGCAACAGTTCTGGCGAGGCACGAAGTGAGAGTTAAGCCAGGTTTATGGCAACTTGCTTTTGAGTCACTAACCTAACCTAATCCCACACTTTAACCTCCTAACTAAAGCCAAATCTGCATTAATAGTGTCCGCGGCAAGGGAAGAACAGAAGCGATGTAGGTCACAAGAGGAAGAAGAGTGAGAGGTACGCCGCACGTAAACAAACACTTGTCTCTCGCCTCCCTATGAACAACATGTCATTATCTACAAAAGTTTGAGTCCAAAAGAATATTTCCTAGAATCCAATAAGGTAAACAGAAACCATACTCCCAATTGTGTAGGGAATTTCGATCCTAGTGTAAAATAATACCATGTTCTGGTATGCATGGGTGTGAACAAGTATAAATGTACGGGTACGGACGGGAGGACCGATCGACCAATATCAATTTTTTCCTTAGGTTATGTGTTTCACATAGAGCGAATTCACATAAAACGACCTCGTTTATCGACCAATTTCTCGTTTTATGAGGGACCCTAGTGTACTTGCTGAAAGTATATATTTATGAGAAAAAAATATTTCTGAAAAATTATATTACAGTAAAAGCCTTATAACTCGGCACGATAGGGGCAAAGTAAAGCAAAGGTCGGGAACCAGCGTTTAGGCTGAGCCGTGTTTTTGTCGTCCAAGCACCGTCTTGGATTACGAATCCCAATCCAATAACACTTGCTGAAATGTGTGTTATACTACTTTGTGGTATTGTTTGCAATGCTTTGCATTGATTATTATTTCGGCTCCTACCAAGCTTGTTGTGTTTTTGAAGCAGAAACCAATCCTTTTTCAATTTCGACAAAAAACGGAATTCGTATCCAAGACGGTGCTTTGACGACATAAACACGGCTCAGCTGACAGCCTACACGCTGGTTCCCGACCTTTGCTTTACTTTGCCACCTATTTTACGTGTTTTGGGATTACATCACACAGTACTGTATTTCAAGATGTCAGCTCCATCACGCAAGGGTGTCTCCAGCAGGAAGGGAATAAAATTGAAGAGCCTGAGCCTGCAGGGAAAGATCAAAAGGACAAAAATACGACTTTATGCGACTGACGATATGCCGAGTGTAAGTGAAGAGATGCAGTTATAACATAAATATGCCGAGATACATTATTTTTTGCCGACTTTCTGTTTACATGTTCACAGAAGAGGTTGTGAGGGCATGATATGCCGAGTGAAAACCATGAGATGCAGTTTAGGTGAGGCGGTAGCAGAGTGGTTCGATCCCGAGTGAGACCCATAAATCCACTTGAAATCTTTCTGCACCGTCGAGTGGCCTAAGAACACCCACATGCCCTGTTCATTAACTCTACATTCGACTGAGAGTGCATGGGAGGACACGGGGCGGCATGAGCCTCTAATCACAGGCGTTACTATAACAATCCTGCCTGCGCCACCACGGGCGAGGGCCAACCATCACAGCCCTCGAGTGAGCCTCCAGGGCCTACCATCCCACCCCTGGAGCTCACTGCCTACACGCGCTATAGGCATTTAAAAAAAAAAAAAAAAAAACTTTGTCTTTGCCATGCCGAGTTATACCAAATAACGAGTTATACAGTGCCGAGTTATAAGGGTTTTACTGTAGGTAAGAAAAACTGATAATATCATATTTATCATTTTTCATTTAGAAAATTCCAATGAGAATTTTCAACATCTATTTTAGAACTCCTACATAAACCCAGATAAATACTTAATGGTCAGTACAAAGCAATATTTGTTTTTTCATCTTGAATCGTGTATAATGTTGGCTGTCAGTTCTGTGAGTCAGGAAAAAGTTGATTCCTTGCACAGTTTAAAGCCTAGGACAAGCCGAGTTAAAGCTAACAGGTATTTAGGTCCACCATATTCCAGGTATATTTATTTGATCTACGCATAATTAAAAATATACGTATGTATTTACCAATTACTATGTTGATAATGAACATCCAACCTACAACATAATAAGAAACATTGAAAATCATCTTCATCATGTTTGCTTAAATGTATGTATAGGCTACCATGATTAGTAAATTTATTTTTAATGCAGAATGATCATGTAAATGCAACATCTATGCTTAATGTCCTGTAATATGTATTTGTAATTAAATGGTAGGTGACTTCATATTTTTTATTATTTCCAGATTAAAGCTAACACAGCCATGGTTGGTTCTCTAGATGGCCTTAGTTCGTTGGAGGAAGAATATTCAAATGATCCAGTCTACAGCAGTAAAGTAAGGAGCTATACATTTCCTTCATTAGTACAAGCTTTGTCAGAATGTTTTGTTTTGACAGAACCTCACTAAAATCTCCTTAATGATGATATATCGTAAATATATATATATATACAGTGGGTGCCGTAAATACCACACTCTATGGTTAGATTTGGTATATTTCATGTGGCAATCCTGTAGGCTCTAGTGTACCCCCTGGAGGTGATACGTGAGTCAGTAGCTCATCAGTTTTCAGAGTGGGAGGACGTTTGTTCCGCTGAGTGATCACAAGCTCGCGGCTATTTTCTCAACCCACCTTAGTACCCAGCTGCGTCCACAACCAGTGAACAGACATGGGCCCTACCCAGCTCAGTGATGTGGAGAAGGCTCGTATACTTGCCTTACGTGAGGAAAATGTGCCTGTCAGTGAGATAATGCGTCGTACAGGTCGTGGCAGGTCCACCATTCAGCGGCTGTGTAAGGAGGCAAGGGACCTACCACCAACAGTTGTTCCTCAGTATAAGAAACGACCTGGGCGTATGAGAAAAACGTCACAGCTTATAAACTTCTAAAGCTTGTAGTGACTCGGAATCCAAGATTAACTGCAAAATAACTAAAATCCATGTACCCAGAGCTGCTAAAAGACACTGCCATCCGAAAGGTACAGCACCGCCTCAAACCCCATCTTGGCCTTCCAAGCAGGGTAGCCGCCCTAAAACCATTACTGACTGACAAAATGCGCTGCAAACGACTCACATTTGCAAAGCAACATAAGAACTTGAGTGTAGAACAGTGGAAAGGAGTATATGGTTCGATGAGAGTAACTTTCGGGTAGTTACTGCCCACCGACTTCGTGTGCGGCGGCCGCGGAAGCGAAACAGATACGACCCCAGACACGCAATAAGCTACTGCTACTGACTCACGTATCACTTCCAGGGGGTAGACTAGAGCCTACAGGGTTGCCACATGTCATTGAAATATACCAAATCTAACCATAGAGGGTGGTTTGGCATTATTTATTGGGGCCTTCAAACGCGATGCGCATGGGTGAGGGGCCCCAGTATTTACGGCACCCACTATATATATATATATATAATATATATTATATATATAATATTATATATATATATATAATATATATATATATATATATATATATATATATATATATATATATATATCTCGTCTTAATATGAAACCTTCCTGTTTTCAAAGTACAGGGCTAACACCAAAAGATGCTTTTGGAAAAGGTCTTTAATAATTTGCAATATGCAATACTCTAGAAATATAACCCTCTCTATGCACCAGGTTGAATCCATCCCCATGCTGATAAAAGACATGCTTAAACTCAAATAACCTCCAGCTAAACATTCCTTCTAAATCTGTACCTTGACATATTTTTCTACAATAAATATTTTTTTACCCATATCTTAAGTACATGTACTATTTGTCAGAAATATGTAAATATGAAGTTTGTGGTTATTTTATGTAAATATATATATATTTTTCATTTAGCTGGTAAATCAAGATATCTGGCATGCCATCCCCTATTCCTATGGATTCTGATAAGGGGGAAGTAACTATCTTTAAAAACAAAAACAATGGGGAGCCAAACAGATGACATCATTCTAGATCCAAGTAGAGTAAACCCTCCCTAAGTCGGAACAATAGATAGTATTCACTGATGTTACAACATCCGGGTATTTCGGGAGCGCGGCCATATTGGGGGGACAGATTTGTAAACATAGCCGCAAAGAGACAGGTAGAGTGAGTCATAATTGTCTTGTCTTGGTGTTGTTTAGGGCTGCGAGGATCCCTTGGGGAACACCATGAGCTCTGGTGATGTCCTATGATGCTATCACAGGCGTGGTAGTTGACCTGTCTTCCTCAGGAAGGCACAGGTGAGGCGGATGACAGTGTGTTGTCGTGAGGGGTGGACGCCAGCAACCGCCAGAGGGTGGGCAGGTTAAAGGTGGTGACGTTCAGGACGAGGAGTTGAGAGTGTAGCACTACACGGTGGGAGTGGAAGCGCAGACTGTGCAGCAGAAAGTGTTCGGGACATCCCTACACCAGGGGCAGTGAGGGTCAGGGGACAGACGGAGGCAGTGAAGGTGAGCGGAGGTCTCCCACACGATTTTTCAACCACTACTCGTGAAACACTATCGCTAGCAAAAATCTCGGTAAGCTAATCGGAGGAGCCAGAGCTGAAGAAGCCCTTTTTTCAGGGGCATGTCATGCCCTTCCTGCTCTTGGGTGCAGGAGCAGACATAGTGAAGCTGGATACTAAGTCACACAAACACTTAAAAGCACTGAAAAGGGTGCACAAGAGCGGGAGCAGGAGGGGAGGCGGTGGCTGAGTGGTTAGCGTCTTGGAGTGGTGAGCTCGATGTCTGAGTGAGTCCTGCAGGGGGCAACTTTTTCGGCCAACTTTAACGTGGTTGACAGGAGCCTGGGAGGTGAGCACAAGATCCCGAGTTCAAGTCCCACCAAGGAGCAACTGTAAATCCATCGTCGAGTGGCCGAAGAAACCCGCGTGATGCATACTGTTCTTGCGACTGCGACTTCAAGTGTGGCGGAGGGACAATAGGTGGGCCTATTGGTGGTGGGACATCATGAGCCTAAAACTGAGGGTTGACCATCACAAAAAACGGACCTTCACCTATAACATCACAGGTGTCACTATAAAAATCCAGCCTGCACCACTGTGAACGGGTGAAGGGGCCAACCATCATGACCCTCCAGAATGTGTAGGGCCAACCACTTGAGCTCTAGAGGAAAAACAATAATAGCCTACAGGCGCTATAGGCTTCAATGTAAAAAAAAGAAGAAAAAAAGTGAGGTCGTGGTGTGGCACACATGTGGGACTGCCTGTGGCTGTGCAGCATTACGCCTGTATGTCACATCATTTATGACATCCAATATTTTATGACTGACTGCTGGCTGCCCTGTTCAAAACAAGTCACAGGAAAGTCATGGGATTATGGCTCTGGCCCCCTATAAGTCAGAATATTATGACTTATGAAACATTTTTCCGACTTCAATTCTTCGTAATTTTTTCAAGATTTGAAATGATTTTTGTATGAATATTTGCTAGCCATTACGTCTTATCCGTAATTCCGACTAAACTAATTTTGGCTTATGAAGGCTTTACTGTTATAGCATTGATCCAATTTTTATGAATTTTCTTGCATGGTAGCAAATTATAAATCGATAAAATAATATTTTAAATAACGAAAATTTGAATATCGGTGCCAGCAGATTGTCCCATCCACCCACTTTATTTTCGTTTTCCATCACCGGTGGCACAGTATGTACTCCCCGCCATTTCTATAAACAACCAGATTGATCAAGTGAGTGTTTTTACCGGTATATTCGTACTTCTTAATTATAAGCCATGTCTAAGGTACCAGCCACATATGAATGTGGTGTTAACACGGCTAGAAAATGACCAATGCAAACGTCTCGAAAAAGAAGAAAACCGACATCATTTTCTTATTTTACTAAAGTAACTACAAAAAACTAAATCTTATTATACCACTCAACCAACCAGAAAATCCAGCTATCTGGAACACACAATAGAGTTTTACACTGAATGCTTGGGTCCCCGTTGTAGCCTGTGAATCTCACTCAAAATACATGCTTTGCGGGCTTTAGGGTTCTAGTGACCAATATTTGATGTTATTCTAGCCAAAACAAGCTAAACCTGAGTGTTGTCCATGATAAATATCAGGTTTTCACCGACAAAACTAAGGGTTTTGATACACTTATGGCCTTGTTAGGAAGGTATATTAGAAGAAAAAAAGTATACAAATACCTTTTCTACTTCTGTCTACCAGTTGATTTCTAAGGAAGCATTAAAAAGGATTTGAGTTGAGATATTACCTTCATGCATCGCCATTCACCATTTTCATGCTGCACATGGCTCTGCCGCACACACGTTAAACTGACTTACTGTGGTCGGTAGGTCAGGCCTAGGCATATGGCAGGTGGCCTTAGTCAAGCACACCCATGTTTACATTCAGCAAAACATTATGTACACTTCTGGCAGCAAATTTTAGACTATTGTAATATTTGTGCATGGAAGCATTTCTTCAAATATATCAGATTAATGGGACGTGTACTGAAGGGTAAATTTTTTTTTTCTTTTTTTCTCTCATTTGTGCCTATAGCGCCTGTAGGCAGTGGTGACCCAGGGCTCGGATGGTAGGCTCTGGAGGTTCACTTGAGGGCTGTGATGGTTGGTCCTCGCCCGTAGTGGCGCAGGCAGGATTCTTATAGTGACGCCTGTGATTAGAGGCTCATGCCGCCACCCTGTGTCCTCCGATGCACTCGCAATCGAAGGTAGAGTTAATGGGCAGGGCATGTGGGTGTTCTGAGGCCACTCGACGGTGCAGAAAGGTTTTGGGTTTCTTCGGGGATCGAACTCGTTTCACCGAGAACGCCAGTCGGAGACTCTAACCACTCCGCTACCGCCTCCCCAAATTATTTTAGATAAGATTCATTTTAGCGAAGTGGACCAGGTGTCCTCCTAAGATATCGTAAATTATTTATTGTATACCCCCAATTATACCACACAAGTAAATAAGGACAATGAATTGTATGAATAAGTTAATTCCATGAAGGGAATAGGTTGGTTGCACCTACGTCACGAATGTTCCCAAATGCTGCCCGGCGGCCCTCACAATTTGTTTACTTTTTGTTGTGGAGGTCCAATGCCTGGTGACGAGGTTGGTGATGGCTGCTTATTCAGCTTCTAATTAGGTTATGGAGGTTATTCGGCATATCGTTAGAAGATATTTGAGGATTCAGTTAACAGATATAAAGAAAATACATCTGTAGTAGGAAATCCGTACCTGTATATTTTAGATAAGGTTCATTTTAGCGAAGTGGACCAGGTGTCCTCCTAAGATATCGTAAATTATTTATTGTATACCACCAATTATACCACACAAGTAAATAAGGACAGTGAAGAGCCTATTGTCTTATAGATTAGTCATTGATGGGATGGTGCAACTATGTGTGTGTATTTACCTAGTTGTGTTTTACAGGGCCTGAGCTACACTCGTGTGGTCCCGTCTCTGTATCTACATTTATCCAGTCTTTTTTTCAATAGATGCACATTATTTGCCGATATCACCTCCTCATTTAGTCCATTCCAAACTTCTACATTTCTATGAGGGAAGCTGTACTTCTTATGTTGTTCAGGCATTTTCCTTTTCCTAGTTGTTTTGTATGTCCTCTTGTGTATCAACCTTCTCTTTGTTTCCGAGTCAGTAGTATGTTTGTTTCATTGTCTGTCTCATCCATCTTAGTTATCAGTTTGAAAATTGTTATTAAGTCTCCTCTTTCTCTTCTCTGCCCAAGTGTTGGTAACTTTATTAGCTTCAACTTCCTTATTTTACTTGAGTTACTACAAAAAACAAAATCTTTTTAAGAGTACCACTAACCAACCAGAAAATCCGGCTATCTGGAACTGAAAATTTTCCTTCTGTGTGAAGGAAATTTTCCTTTCCATCTGTATCTTCAAGGTATTTCATCCAGCTGTTTTTCACAATACTCTCACAAATTTTTGCAACAACTCTGGTTAGTGATACAGGTCTATAATTCAATGGAGCTTCCTTGTTCCCTCCCTTATAAATGGGAAATTCATTCGCTCTCTTCAAATCTCAGGGTACTTTACCTTCTGCAAGTGAGTTCACAATAATATGTATTTTACTCACCAATTCCTTACTACACTCCTTAATTATCCAATTTGTCACTCCATCTGGACCCGATGCTTTCCTGATATTATCTTGATTTTCAAACAATTTCCTTATTTCTTGCATATCCACTTGTATTTCATCCAGCACAGTGTTTCTCAGTGTTTCATAGCTCTATCTATCTTCCTCTTCACCAAAATCACTCGCTCTGGTAAAAACAGATTGAAAGTCAGTGTGTGTGTATTTACCTAGTTGTAACATACAGGAAAAGAGCTATGCTCGTACTGTCCCGTCTCCAAATCTACTATTATCCAGCTTGCCTTTGAAGTCCTGAATACTTCCTGCATTATTCACTTTTGCATCAAGGTTGTTCCAGGCTTCTATGCTTCTATACGGGAAGCTGTATTTTTTTATGTCCCTCTTGCATGTTGTCCTTTTCAATTTCTTCTCATGACTTCTTGTACTTCTATCGTCCCACACAAACAGATCTTCTCTATCAATTTTTTCCAGACAAGACCCATTGATGCTCTATACACTGCTATAAAATCTCCCCTTTCTCTTCTTTTCTCAAGAGTTAGGAGTTTTAGTCTTGAAAGTCTTTTTTCATATGGTAAATCTCTCAGGCTTGGAGCCATTTTTGTGGCTGCTCTTTGTGTTCTCTCAATCTTCCTTATCCTTCTTTTTATGTGGTGACCAAATCACTGCCGCATATTCCAACCTTGGTCGAATCAAAGATGTTATCAATTTCTTAATCATCTCTTCATCCAGATATTTGAATGCCATTCTTATATTCCTCAGCAACTGATATGTATCTCCTGTGATCTTGTTTATATGCTTCTCAGGTGACAAATTATCCGTAATCCATACTCCCAGATCTTTTTCGACCTTTGTTTTGATTATCCATTCATTTCCCATCGTGTGTGTGTGTGTATTCATCTAGTTGTATTCATCTAGTTGTATTTTACAGGGCCAGAGCAACGCTCGTATGGCCCCGTCTCCATATCAACATTTTTTTATCATTCATCCTTAGTGCTTAGTTTTGGCCGAAGCCAGCACCCCGGAGAGCAGGTCACAAACCCCGGCTAACACCCGGTACCCATTCACTGCTGGGTGGACAGGGGCTCGGGTTTTAAGGAAACAGCCCATCTGTTTCTGCACCGCCCGGGGATCGAACCCGGGACTTCTCGGTTGTGAACCGAGCGTGCTTCTCCTACACCACGGAGTACCCCCCCCCTACACCACGGAGTACCCCTCCGTGTGTGTGTGTGTGTGTGTGAATGTGAATGTGGAGTTGGGGTCTGCGGTGGATTTTGGGAAAAGAGTTTTAGGGGGGCCCAAGCTCCCAGATAACCAAGCATACTCTGATATAGTACACTAGGGTCCCACGTAAAAAGATAAATTGGTTGATAAACGAGGTCGTTCTATGTGAATTCGCTCCATGTGAAACACATAACCTTTGGGAAAAATTGATATTGGTCGATCGGTCCTCCCGCCTGTACCCGTACATTTATACTCATTCACACCCATGCATATCAAAACATATATAAATGATAAGTTATGCATAGAAATTATGAAATAGGCATATTGTTGCTTCACTTAAATCTAATAGGGACTATGTACCGGGGGCGAGGGGTTCCGAGGCATCTTGAATGTTGGCCTTGCATTTCTGCCACATCCATCATAAACCCCTCAAACTCTGACAGGCTGGGTAGGGGTTCATTTGAAGGGCCAGGCTGGGGTTCAATTGATGGGCCAGGCTGTTGCTCGTCGGCAGAGGCAGGCTGTGGTGCGCTGGCAGGGGCAGGCTGTGGCGCATTGGCAGGGCAAATGTACCGAGTCATGAGGGTCTGCCTACGTTCGTTTACTCTGGTTGTGTTATTCTTGGTAGCCACGAAAAAGATCTTTTTTCTGCTGACAAAATTCCTCCTTCTTAAAGGTGCACGGTTCAAACTCATTAACAAGCTCTTTCATTGATTCCGCCCCAGCCAAAATTCTGCTTACCTGCTCACAGCTGATAACTTGTAAACACCGACAACGACACCAAACCACAATGACGAGTGTACCTTCGAATGAAAGCCATCAATAATTTACGATAACTGACGATATTGTGAATGGATCACAACAGGGAGGTCCCAAAGATACGAGCAGTTAGGTTCCACCTGGCATACTCGTAAAGCGAAATCTCGTATAACTAAACACATAACTAATGGTAAAATATAGGTTTGGTTCCAGGACCCCACCAACAACAACAAAACAAAAAAAACAAAAAAAAAGACATGTTTTTCAAGCTAAAATAAACTATAGCAAACACAACAAACACACAGCGTCTATATTACCCACACTGTACTACCTATTCTGTAGAAGAAGCATTCTGAAAGAGAAAATAGCACACAAAATAACATAACTGCACATTAATTAAACATAAAACATGCATAACAAGCAAAAATGACGTTGTAATGTAGGGGACGCTGTGTGATACAAGAGAAGGTAGTGTAGGGTTCCCAAGGTTGGGGTCGCACACCTGCTAATTACCCCTAAAGGTCAGGCCACACCATATGCTTAATTACCCTTCAGGTCACGCCTTGCTAGGGGTGACCTGACTGCAGTCCCAAGGTTGGGGCCGCAGACCTGCTAATTACCCCTAAATGTCAGGCCGCGCCATATGCTTAATTAACCTTCAGGGCACGGCTTGCTAGGGGTGACCTCACTGGGGTCAACCAAATCCCCCTTTGTCCAGCCCGGGAGTGAGTGGTAGGGTGCGCATTTTGAACTTGATAATTTTACTCACCCCAGTTTGAATGTCGTATCATTGGATTTTCAATCTCGTATATTGAAAATAGACCCTAATTTACACATCTCGCATCATCGGATTCTCGTATACCGAATGCTCGTATAACGGGACCTCCCTGTATATCCTTCACAAGAATGTTTTTTTTGGTAATAATGGATGAGAATTGCATGGTCGCTACCGCCGTTCCCCACCTCATGCCACCCTCAACCTATTTCCGTGGCGACACGCCGCCGCCGTGCCACTCCTCACTCACCCTTGCCACGGCTTGCGCCAGCTGGGCAAGCCGGCTTACGAAAAGAGCCTCGAGTTAACAGAAAACGCAAGCTGCCGCAAGCCTTCTTATGGCGGCCTGCTCACGTTCTGTACGATATTTTGGCTCTCTATATGAGAACTCCTCGGATTTTGCGCTACTTTGATGGCGGAATCGTTCTATATGATCACATTCGTTCTTACAAAAATGTTGCAATTTTATTTATTAAAAAAAAAAAAATAATAAATTCATATTTAAATTTTAATATTTTAGGTCATTCGCTCTATAGGGGAAACGCTCTATGTGAACACGTTTTATGCGGGACCCTAGTGTAGATTGTACTAAATCATCTAGTAAAGTTGTTGTATATCCTTTTACCACAAATAGTAAAAAAAAATTGGCTAAAACAATGAACTAGTGCATCAGCACACAAATTAATGACCTTTTGTATTTATACATGCAAATGTTTGCGGATAAAAACGCCAGTGGCGATTCTACAGGGGGGCCAGGGGGGGGCCAGATTTTCGTCTCGCCCCCTGCTTGGCCCCCCCACTTTCAGCCACGATCGTGGCCCCGTGGCAAGCTGGTGGCAGCGGCCACCGCCGAGCACAATTCACTACCACGCCAGGCTCTCGGCTCTGGCCTGCTAGTCGTCGGTCAACCCAGTTGACTGACTAGGTCAACTTCTTCGACTCCTGAAGGAGACATCTGCAGATGACAATGGATCTCGAGCTGTACCCGCTCGAGGTATACTTCCGCAGGTAGACGCAGAGTTTGTTAAGTTACTTACTGCATTTTTTCTCTGAAATTTTAGGAAAAATTCATGAAGTATCACAGCAGCTACAGGACAAACAAGCAGACCTAGGAAAAGCAGTCAAGCTCATTAGATCACTCAGCGAAGATTTAGCTGATATGCGAAACTCCAACTTGATCGAGCCGAGCAGTACTTTAAGAAGGTTAGTGAACTCTGTAAGAAATGCTGCATTTCACCATTAATGACTAGACATCGGAGAAGAAAACCTGGACAACTTGATGAATTCATCTTGCTGGAAACAGCCGCTCAAAGATCTGACTCAAGTCACGTGCAGCACAGCAGCATCTTGTATGAAGTATCAGACTCAGTTCAGACTGTTTGACTAGCAAATTAGACCGTCATTTTTCCAAACACTCGTGTGCAATTTTCTGTGAGTATTTCAGCTCTCTGTCTGGAAAGACAGACATTCTTTTCTGAAGAAAATGTGAAGGCATTTGCAGTTGCATACTCAGTCAATCAAAGTGATTTAAAACATAAGATACCTCTCGCGACAAAATTAGTCATGAAAGAACCTGAACAACCTACATCCATCGCACACTTCCTGTCATTTCTATGTTCCTACAAGGCTGCATTGGACTGTTTGTACATTGTACAAACAGTCCAATGACTTGTACAATGTACAAGTCTTTGTTGACAGCCGTAACTCTCCCTGTTACTCTCCCTGATGTTGGTAGAAAAACCCCTGGATAGATAGATACACCATACGCAATGTATCGCTGAAAAGATCAGAGGGTGAAAAAGATCTTGGAGTGAGGGTGAGCCCAGACCTCCGACCTAGGAAACAATGTATTGAGGCTAGAAATAGAGCTAATAGAGTGTTAGGATTCATTACCAGAAGTGTTAAAAGTAGAAGTGCGGAAGTTATTCTAAAGCTTTATTTGGCTTTAGTCAGACCTCACCTAGACTATGCGGTTCAGTTTTGGTCTCCATATTACAGGTTGGATATAGCCATGTTAGAATCAGTGCAGAGAAGGATGACCAAAATGATTCAAGGGATGCGTAACTTTAGTTATGAGAAGAGATTGAAGCTATTAAAGTTACACTCACTCGAGAGACGCAGAGTAAGGGGCGATCTGATAGAAGTTTTTAAGTGGATAAAGGGATTTAATAGAGAGGTAGAAAAAGTTCTTACAGCTTTTAACCAGGGTAGAACAAGAAGTAACGGATTCAAGCTGGAAAAGCGTAGATTTGAAAAAGAAATAGGGTGGTGAATGATTGGAATGGACTCAGTAGACAGGTAGTTAGTGCGGAGTCATTAGGGAGCTTTAAAGGGGGGCTGGATAGGTTCATGGATGGGGATGAAAGGTAGATGTAGGTAGTGTTAGGTAACAGGAACTACCACGTGTAGGCCTCACGGCCTCTTGTAGCTTCCTTATTTTCTTATGTTCTTCTTATGTTCTTATGTTCTGTTACCAGCACTTCATGTGAGAGAAGCTTTTCAAATATTCAATTGGTGAAAACATTTCTCAGAAATTCTATGATAAGTGACAGACTGAGTAACATCGCACTATTGTCGATTGAAAGTGCACTCGCTGAGAGAAGGGATTGAGATGGCCTTGTTGATGAATTTAACAGTCGGCATGGTAATCGTAGCATTAAGCTGCACTAAATATATTGCTGCCCAATGAACAACGTATGAAAACCATATCATTAGCATTGTGTCTAATGTAGCATTTGCATGCCCATGTCTGAAAACCATAGCTATTCGTCTACAGTATATTCCACGTATGAGGTTATAGGTACTACATATCAGACA
Organism: Chionoecetes opilio; assembly: GCA_016584305.1. NCBI lineage: Eukaryota > Metazoa > Arthropoda > Malacostraca > Decapoda > Majidae > Chionoecetes > Chionoecetes opilio. The sequence goes on from JACEEZ010016426.1 coordinate 30,006, forward strand.
TTTCTGTTGATGTGCATTGTAAAAAACTGCCATATTTTTTGCATTATAATTGTTCAGTAAGGTTGCTATTATGCTTATTGGTTAATACCTTTTCTTTATAATAAAACGTACCTGAGAGCATGGATTTTCACATTTCCAGCTATGATTATTATACTCACCAAGCAGAGAAAATAGATCCGAGACTCTCAGATGAACTTTCGTTCAATTCTTCTCTAATTAGGCCTCATACTGACCCTGGAAACTGCTCAGTCTTTAAATAGTTTTATGGTGCTCACAGCAAAGCCCCCCACCCCGTTGCAAACTGATCTCCAAACTTCTGTCTTGGCCCCAAGATGGCCCCCCCAGTTTTTTAGTGCTAGAAACACCACTGAAAAATGCATATGGAAACAAGCAGTACGCAATATATTCCACATTTTAGGGGGAGGCTAAACACTAACAAAACTTTCCTTGTGGGGTGGGCAGTGGCTCCGGTTGCTCCTCCATAGAATACGTCAGTGAGCTGTACATGGTTCATAGTTATCTTACAATATGATTCATATTGCATTACTATTTTTTCTTACCCATTATTTATTTAATTATAATAACTGTCAATGATATTGACATGATTGATTGTTTGAAATGCCAAAAAGTATTGGGATGTGTTAGCCATCAAAGGTCATATGGCACTATGGAAGGAGTGTCAGGGCCGAGGTGGCCATCAATTAATATTATCAATCTTCAGTATGGTGGGGAAGGAAAGTCAAGGAGTATGATACCCCGAATATATTTACACAACACAAAGTGGCAATAACTGGCTAGCAGCCAAATAACATGAACCAAACAACGAATTGCTCGTGAACTAAACAATAGTAATATCAGAGCAGGGTAATGTCACCCAAATAACTCCCTGTACTGCAGCCTAGAGCAGGGGTTCTCAAACTGGGGGTCGCGAAAGTCTTCTGGGGGGTCTCGAGATTTCTAGAATGTGCAAAATGCATTAGAGAACACAATATTCATAATTTTAATATTATTTCTTTATCTCTATTTCCAGTATAAAACAAAACATTGATTATAATTTCCTAGACCTTAATAAATTACTAACAAAAAAGATACAGTAACATAATCTGACTCAGAAAAGTTGATCCTGTATTTCTTTGTCCTGCCTTCCCTTTCCGTCAAGCCCTCACCACCACCACGCTCACACGTCCAGTATACTTGTAGCGTCGCTGCCCAACCCTTGTTAATGCATTACAAATCCACATCACAAGTCTAAACTATATTTGTTACTTATTTTTTTTATGCCTGTAAAGTAAGAATTTATGATATAGATTGCACTGATTACGGTATCATTTAAGTATTCATAATGTACCGAATATAATATACATAGAATGTTATGATACGGAGCAATAAGACTATATGTGTGGATATGTATTTACCTAGTTGTGTTTTACAGGGCCTGAGCTACACTCGTGTGGTCCCGTCTCCGTATCTACATTTATCCAGTCTTTCCTGCAACTGATGCACATTATTTGCCGATATCACCTCCTCATTTAGTCCATTCCAAACTTCTACATTTCTATGAGGGAAGCTGTACTACTTCTATATGTTGTTCAGGCATCTCTCTTTTCTGATTTTTTTTTAATGTGCTCTTGTGTATCGACCTTCGTTTTGTTTCCGAGTCATTAGTCTCTCATTGTCTGCTTTTTCCATCTTAGTTATCAGTTTACAAATTGTTATTAAGTCTCCTCTTTCTCTTTTCAAGTGTTGGTAATTTTATTGTCTTTATTTCCTACAACCTTTCCTCATAAGAAAGTTCTTCTAGCTATTGTACCATCTTTGTAGCCATTCTCTGTATCCTCTCCAACTTTTCACATGCTTTCCAATTTCCATCACATGACAACTTATTCACATTAAATTCCATTTCCCATCTTCTGCTCCATTCGTAGATCTTGTTCAGGTCATTTTTTAGTGTTTCACAATCTTTATAGCGTTTTCTTTCTCATAATAGTTTTGCATCATCTGCAAACAAACTAATATAACTTTATATTTCATTAGTCATGTCAATGACAAATCATGAACATTATTGGTGCCAGCACTGATCCTTGTGGTAGCCCACTAAATACCTTTCTCCATTCAGATTATTCATCCCTTACTACTGTTCTCATTTCTCTTCCTCTCAGATAACTTTCCATCCAGGTTTTTATCATCCCTTTGATTCCTCCTATATTTTCCTATTTTCAAAGTAGACTCTGATGGGGAACTTTATTAAATGCCTTGTGTGTGTGTGTGTGTGTGTGTGTGTGTGTGTGTGTGTGTGTGTGTGTGTGTGTGTGTGTGTGTGTGTGTGTGTGTATTTACCTAGTTGTATTTACCTAGTTGTAACATACAGGAAAAGAGCTATGCTCGTACTGTCCTGTCTCCAAATCTACTATTATCCAGCTTTGCCTTTGAAGTCCTGAATACTTCTTGCATTAATCACTTTTGCATCAAGGTTGTTCCAGGCTTCTATGCTTCTATACGGGAAGCTGTATTTATTTATATCCCTCTTGCATGTTCTCCTTTTCAATTTCTTCTCATGACCTCTTGTACTTCTGTCGTCCCACACAAACAGATAATTTCTATCAATTTTTTCCAGACCCATTGATGCTCTATACACTGCTATAAAATCTCCCCTTTCTCTTCTTTTCTCAAGTGTTGGGAGTTTTAGTTTTGAAAGTCTTTTTTCATATGTTAAATCTCTCAGGCTTGGAGCCATTTTTGTGGCTGCTCTTTGTATTCTCTCAATCTTCCTTATATCCTTCTTTTTATGTGGTGACCAAATCACTGCCGCATGTTCCAACCTTGGTCGAATCAGAGATGTTATCAATTTCTTGATCATCTCTTCATCCAGATATTTGAATGCCATTCTTATATTCCTCAGCAACTGGTATGCATCTCCTGTGATCTTGTTTATATGCTTCTCTGGTGACAAATTGTCCTTAATCCATACTCCCAGATCTTTTTCGACCTTTGTTTTGATTATCCATTCGTTTCCCATCGAATACTTTCCTCTCTGTCTCTTTTTGCTACTGCCCATTTCCATCACTTTACACTTTTTGGCATTAAACTCCATTTCCCATATTTAACTCCATCTGAAAATCTTATCTAGATCCTTTTGTAAATCCTCACAGTCCTCTTTACTTTCTACTTTTCTTAGTAATTTAGCATCATCAGCGAATAAACTCATATAACTGTTTATCTCTGCCATATCATTTACATAGACCAAGAACATCACTGGGGCCAATAGTGATCCTTGAGGAACTCCACTTATCACACTGCACCATTCTGACTTTTGATCTTTTATTACTGTTCTCATCTCTCTGTTGCTCAAAAAGTCTTCCATCCACTTCAGCAAACCACCCTTCAATCCTCCTACATGTTCTAGCTTCCAGAGCAGTCTCTTATGAGGTACCTTGTCAAATGCCTTCTTTAGGTCCAAGTAAATGCAATCGACCCACCCTTCTCTTTCCTGTGTCACATCGATCACTCTCGAGTAAAAGCTCAATAGATTTGTTGTACATGACATTCCTCCTCTAAATCCAAACTGGCCACCTGCAAGTGTGTTTGTCTCTTCCAAATATTTCAACCATCTGTCCTTCACAATTTTTTCACACATTTTTGCCACTACACTTGTTAATGATACTGGCCTGTAATTTAGTGGTTCTTCTTTGTCACCTCCATTGTGAATTGGCACAATATTTGCTCTTTTCCAATCAAGCGGGACTCTGCTCTCCTTGAGTGAACTCTCAATTACACTATGTAACTTTCCTGCTAGTTGGTTACTGCACTCTTTCATTATCCAGTTCGACACTCCATCTGGACCCGGGGCTTTTCTCACATCTTGACTTTCCATTAGCCTTTTAAAAGTACTTCTATTACGTCTACTTTTATGTCTTCCATTATATTTTCTTTTGCTATTATGTTTTTCGTTTTAAATTCCCTTTCTCTTGTAAATACAGTCTGTAAGCACTTATTCATCACCTCAGCCTGTTGTAATGCATCTTCATACACTATGCCTTCTACCTTCAGCTTATCTATTCCTTCCTTGTTTTTCATTTTTCCATTAATATATCTATAGAAAAGTTTCAGTTCATTCTTACATTTTTATATTATATTCCTCTCATAGTTACTTTCTTCTTCTCTTCGGATTCTTACATATTCATTTCTAGTTGTTTTGTACTTCTCCCAAAGGTTGCTGCCACCTTTTTTCCTCCAACTATTCCATGTTTTTTCTCTTTCTAGTCTTGCTAATTCACATTTTCTGTTAAACCATTTATTTTTGTTCTTTTCTCTGATAACTATCCTTGGAACATAACTATTTATTCCTTCGGTGTAAATTCGGATGAACTCATCCCATTTTTTCTGGGTACTCGTTGCTGCATGGAAACTACTCCAGTCTGTCTCTCCGAAGAATGTTCTTAATCCGTCACAGTCTGCTTTTTCATAATTGTATCTTCCTTTTTTATGTTCTTCTTTTCTCCCCTCCTTTTTGTTATCATTTATTTCAAATTCAATAAGTACATGGTCGCTCTTTCCAAGTGGGCACTGATAAATCACTTTACTAATTACTTCCAGTTCTTTCGTCAATAGTCAGTCTAGTCTTGATGGTTCTTCGCTACCTCTGAATCTTGTGTTCTCTTTAATCCACTGAGTCATGATGTTATTCATTACCAAATCCAACAATATACCACCCCATGATTTTCTCCTCCTTCAGTATACCATTCTTCCCAGCAAACTTCTTTGCAGAACAATTAATGCAGTAATTGGTACAAGTTTAGTCATGGAATGACAAAAACCTAAAAAAAAGGCGGAAAAATTACTTCGGTTTCGCCGACAACTTTCAACATAAATGACAATAACTTCAGTAATATACAACATACTGGTCAGTTTTACATATCAAAATCATTGTCTATTATTCTCCCATTTAATGCAGTCAAACAATTGACATACATATATGACTATCATACATTAATTGTTACCAGCTATTATCACCAGCTTATTATTAGCGACACGCCGCCGCCGTGCCCCACCTCACCCCATGCCAGGGACGCACTGTCACACACAGCCTTCGTTCTGTACCATATTTCGGCGCTCTATATGAGAACTCCTCGGATTTGCCCTACTTTGATGGAGGAATCGTTCTATATGATCAAATTTGTTCCTAACGAAAATTTTGGAATTTTATTTATTTAAAAAAAATATATTTAATTTTAATATTTTAGGTCGTTCGCTTTATAAGTTTATAGGGGAAATGCTTTATGCGAACACGCTTTATGGGGGACCCTGGTGTGATATTTATATATATATATATATATATATATATATATATATATATATTATATATATATATATATATATATTATATATATATATATTATATATACACACACAAACCTCGATTTCCCGGATATCGGATTTGCCGGACAAAATCCGAGGTCCGGGGATATGACAGTCTCGGGCAATTTTTTTTTTTTTTTTTTTTTTTTTTTTTTTTTTTTTTTTTTTTTTTTTTTTTTTTTTTTTTTTACGTTGAAATGCCTGGTCCTGTTCGTAAATTGATCAAGTTGTCCGGCGGTCTGAGCGTCTACTGTCACCCTTGGTCAGTGTCCGCGCCTCCTGCCAGGTGGCAGCATGCTCAGCGGGACCTCGTATTGTTTACATTTGGGCACACGACACTCACGGTTCACCTGCACAGCCTCCGTTAGTCCCCTGACCCCCACTGCCCCTGGTGCAGGAACATCTCTTGAGACTATTGAACACTTTCTGTTGCCTCCCGCCAGGTGGCTGCATGCTCAGGGGACGTAAAAGTCCGCGGCGGGGTAGTTGATATTGTCGGTTGCCGGACAGTAAATACTAGAGTAGGATAAACGTCCGGGAGTGGGTAATGGCATCGGACTATATATATATATATAGTATATATATATATATATATATTATTTTTTTTATTTTTTTTTTATTTTTTTTACTTGCGGTTCCCGGACCAGTGCTCCCCCCTATTAGTCCGGGAAATCAAGGTTTGTGTGTATATATATATATATATATATATATATATATATATATATTATATATATATATATATATAATATATATATATATATATATATATCCCATAAATCAGCATAATTCTGGTTTGGAATAGTGATCCATGGGACTGTGTTTCAGTATTATTTCTCTCTTTTTCCCTCCATATTTATTGTGTACTGCAATAAGCCAAATGAAAGACTCATAGGGGAATGTACACAGCTTGTTTGTACATCTAGTAATTCCATAAATATTTTTTTTCTTTACATCTCAAAAAATCCGATGGCTGGGATTTTACTGTATACAAAACAACTTAACACATATACATTATTAATGGTTTTTTTTATTTGTTTTTTTATTAACCTATGAATGTCTTATGTATTGATTGACATTATTTTTCAGGTCAAAACTCTTCTCCCAAAATTTTCAAATGTGCGGCGAACAAGACCAGATGGCAACTGTTTCCTAAGGGGCTTTATATTCGCATACCTTGAGTACTGCATTCACCACAGAGAGGAATTGATTAGGTGAGTATATTGAGCTAGACACACACACACGCACACACACACACACACGGGAGATTTTAACTGTAAAGAAGTTTGCTGGGAAGAATGGTATACTGAAGGAGGAGAAAACTCATGGGGTGGTATATTGTTGGATTTGGTAATGAATAACATCATGACTCAGTGGATTAAAGAGAACACAAGATTCAGAGGAAGCGAAGAACCATCAAGACTAGACCTACTATTGACGAAAGAACTGGAAGTAATTAGTAAAGTAAATTATATCAGTGCCCACTTGGAAAGAGCGACCATGTACTTATTGAATTTGAAATAAATGATAACAAAAAGGAGGGGAGAAGAGAAGAACACGAGAAAGGAAGATACAACTATGGAAAAGCAGACTGTCGGATTAAGAACATTCTTCGGAGAGACAGACTGGAGTAATTTCCATGCAGCAAGGAATACCCAGAAAAAATGGGATGAGTTCATCCGAATTTACACCGAATGAATAAATAGGTATGTTCCAAGGATAGTTATCAGAGAAAAGAAAAAAAATGAATGGTTTAACAGAAAATGTGAATTAGCAAGACTAGAAAGAGAAAAAACATGGAATAGTTGGAGGAAAAAAGGAGGTATCAACCTTTGGGAGAAGTACAAAACATCTAGAAATGAATATGTAAGAATCCGAAGAGAAGAAGAAAGTAACTATGAGAGGAATATAATAGAAAAATGTAAGAACGAACCAAAACTTTTCTATAGATATATTAATGGAAAAATGAAAAACAAGGAAGGAATAGATAAGCTGAAGGTAGAAGGCATAGTGTATGAAGATGCATTACAACAGGCTGAGGTGATGAATAAGTGCTTACAGACTGTATTTACAAGAGAAAGTGAATTTAAAACGAAAAATATAATAGCCAAAGAAAATATAATGGAAGACATAAAAGTAGACGTAATAGAAGTAAAAAGGCTAATGGAAAGTTAAGATGTGAGAAAAGCCCCGGGTCCAGATGGAGTGTCGAACTGGATAATGAAAGAGTGCAGTAACCAACTAGCAGGAAAGTTACATAGTGTAATTGAGAGTTCACTCAAGGAGAGCAGAGTCCCGCTTGATTGGTAAAGAGCAAATATTGTGCCAATTCACAAAGGAGGAGACAAAGAAGAACCACTAAATTACAGGCCAGTATCATTAACAAGTGTAGTGGCAAAAATGTGTGAAAAAATTGTGAAGGACAGACGGTTGAAATATTTGGAAGAGACAAACACACTTGCAGGTGGCCAGTTTGGATTTAGAGGAGGAATGTCATGTACAACAAATTTATTAAAGTAATTGTCCAAACCATTTCATCATTCCTGATTTAATGCAGTCAAAATATAGCCATTATCGAGTATATCAACAATATGTTGTCACTTTTTGCATCCAGTCACCCGTTTATAAATGATCCGCATTCAAAATTTTAATTCCCCGAGCTCTCAAAACACAACTGACGACCAGCAGAAGACGGACCATGGCTCGGTGACGTCACATGAGTAAGCCTCCCAGCCCTGCCTGATACAGATACACGGAGACTCAGAAAAAAATATAATACTTGAAGAACTTTGGGTGTTTCTGATATTTTTTTTGTGCGATATGGCATATTCTTGCATCCTGTATGGGTGCAGCAAGAAAGCTGTGCCTTTCCTGAGAGCTTAGCACCCATTTACAACCTATACGGCGACGATATATGTGTGCAGACGTGTGGAGCGGCGGGTAGTAGCGGGCGGTGTGGTCAGACTCAGCGAGACAATCAGAGCACACCGCCCGCTACTACCCGCCGCTCCACACGTCTGCACACATATATCGTCGCCGTATAGGTTGTAAATGGGTGCTAAGCTCTCGGGAAAGGCACAGCTTTCTTGCTGTACCCATGAAGGATGCAAGTATATGCCATATCGCACAAAAAATATATCAGAAACACCCAATATTCTTCAAGTACTATATTTTTTAATGAGTCTCCGTGTATTTGTATAGGGCTGGCCTGAGGCTTACTCATGTGACGTCACCAGCAAGTTTTGCGCCACGGCTGGAATGTGGCTGTTGTTTTTCACGCGCTTTTTACAAAAGTCATGTTTTTAGGGAAATAAGGCGTGGAAATTAATTATTTTTTGTGGATTATGTACTTTGAATAAACATTCAACATAATTATGCAAAGAAAAAATGGGTCTGGACGATTACTTTAAGAAAGAAGTAGTAATTTATTAATTTATTAAGCTTTTACTCGAGAGTGATCGATGTGACACAGGAAAGAGAGGGGTGGGTCGATTGCATATACTTGGACCTAAAGAAGGCATTTGACAAGGTACCTCACAAGAGACTGCTCTGGAAACTAGAACATGTAGGAGGATTGAAGGAGGGTGGTATGCTGAAGTGGATGGAAGACTTTTTGAGCAACAGGGAGATGAGAACAGTAATAAAAGATCAGAAGTCAGAATGGTGCAGTGTGATAAGTGGAGTTCCTCAAGGATCAGTATTGGCCCCAGTGATGTTCTTGGTCTATGTAGAGGGAGTGAACAGTTATATGAGTTTATTCGCTGATGATGCTAAATTACTAAGAAAAGTAGAAAGTAAAGAGGACTGAGAGGATTTACAAAAGGATCTAGATAAGATTTTCAGATGGAGTCAACTATGGGAAATGGAGTTTAATGCTAAAAAGTGTAAAGTGATGGAAATGGGCAGTAGCAAAAAGAGACAGAGAGGAAAGTATTCGATGGGAAATGAATGGATACTCAAAACAAAGGTCGAAAAAGATCTGGGAGTATGGATTACGGATAATTTGTCACCTGAGAAGTATAAACAAGATCACAGGAGATACATATCAGTTGCTGAGGAATATAAGAATGGCATTCAAATATCTGATGAAGAGATGATTAAGAAAATGATAACATCTCTGATTCGACCAAGGTTGGAATATGCGGCAGTGATTTGGTCACCACATAAAAAGAAGGATATAAGGAAGATCGAGAAAATACAAAGAGCAGCCACAAAAATGGCTCCAAGCCTGAGAGATTTACCATATGAGGAAAGACTTTCAGGACTAAAACTCCCAACTCTTGAAAAAAGAAGAGAAAGGGGAGATTTTATAGCAGTGTATAGAGCATCAATGGGTCTGGAAAAAATTGATAGAGAAGATCTGTTTGTGTGGGACGATAGAAGTGCAAGAGGTCATGAGAAGAAATTGAAAAGGACAACATGCAAGAGGGACATAAAAAAATACAGCTTCCCGTATAGAAGCATAGAAGCCTGGAACAACCTTGATGCAAAAGTGATTAATGCAAGAAGTATTCAGGACTTCAAAGGCAAGCTGGATAATAGTAGATTTGGAGACGGGACAGTACGAGCATAACTCTTTTTCTGTATGTTACAACTAGGTAAATACACACACACTGACTTTCAATCTGTTTTTACCAGAGAGAGTGATTTTGGTGAAGAGGAAGATAGATAAAGCTATGAAACACTGAGAAACACTGTGCTGGATGAAATACAAGTGGATATGCAAGAAATAAGGAAATTGTTGGAAAATCAAGATACAGGAGAACCTCGTTTATCCGGCACCCTCGGGGGGGAGCGCATGCCGGATAACTCATTTTGCCGTTGCTTTGAGAGTTACTCATATGGAATCGCCCAAAATCCCAATAAATACTGTGGTTTCTGGAGGTTGTTGTTGTTGTTGTTTTTTAGGGCTGCGAGGATACCTTGGGGAACACTATGAGCCCTGGTGATGTCCTATGATGCTATCACAGGCGCGGTAGTTGACCTGTCTTCCTCAGGAAGGCACAGGTGAGGCGGATGACAGCGTGTTGCCGGGAGGGGGGAACGCCAGCCGCCGCCAGCAGGGTGGGCAGGTCAAAGGTGTTGACGTTCAGGGCGAGGAGTTGAGAGTGTAGCACTGCACGGTGTGAGTGGAAGCGCGGACACTGCAGCAGAAAGTGTTCAATAGTCACCGGAAAATTCATGCACCAAGGGCAGTGGGGGTCAGGGGACAGACGGAGGCGATGCCGGTGAACCGTGAGTGTCGTGTGCCCCAGGTAGAGCGACATCCAGGACACGGGACTTTTTCCGTATCCACGGCTGGAGGGAAGAGTCACTGCGGTATTGGCCCATGGAGGTGATGCGGAGGGCATCGCCGAGTGTGTTATTCCAGGTGGAGCGGCAGCCCCGGGAGATCAGACGTTTGGCCGCGGAGAGCGGCAGAGGGAAGGGTGTCGTGTTTACATCTGTCAAGGCCATCCTGGCAGCAGAATCAGCCACCTCGTTGCCTGGGATACCAGCGTGGGAGGGAACCCACTGGAAGGCGATCTCCCACCCCTCGTTGGTAAGGTGAAGGGCCCTCTGGATGTTGTGGACGAGGGACGTAGAGGATCGTGGATGGCGGGAGAGGAGGAGGTGGAGTGAGGAGAGGGAGTCTGTGTAGACCACAGCCTTGCCCAACTAAATTTCTGCCGATTTTCTCAGTTTTTGAAATAATTATACCTAATTAATGCCTGGGTCGATTAGTGCTGTTGTTTTGAGGCTGCCGTTGTTTTAAATGCCGGTTAAATGAGGTTCTACTGTATCAGGAAAGCACCGGGTCCAGATGGAGTGATAAATTGGATAATTAAGGAGTGTAGTAAGGAATTGGCGGGTAAAATACATATTATTGTGAACTCACTTGCAGAAGGTAAAGTACCCTGAGATTTGAAGAGAGCGAATGAATTTCCCATTTATAAGGGAGGGAACAAGGAAGCTCCATTGAATTATAGACCTGTATCACTAACCAGAGTTGTTGCAAAAATTTGTGAGAGTATTGTGAAAAACAGCTGGATGAAATACCTTGAAGATACAGATAGTGTGAAAACTTATAACACAGAAATGATTGACTTTAATTTTTACCTCCAAAATTCCCAACCTATATTTTCCCGGCACAATACTGCAGCCAGCATTAACTAAGGTGTATATCAGGTGTATAGGAGGGTTGTGATAGTTTGGAGGACTGCATCAAATATTGCACGGACAGTATTCAGGCCGGCGTGTTAGTCTGGCCGGGAGGTGAAGCGGCGATAATCCACGGAGGCAGTTGGGCTGGCGTGACGCGGCGGGAAGTGAGTGTTTCGGCTCTATGTCAGGCGACCAGTCAGGCTATCAACCAGGCTTAAATTCCGGGTGCGTCGTCGCTTGTGTAGCTATACAGCCAAATTCCCAACATCCGACCTCCAAACATCCGACTTCTCCAAACAACCGACTTTTTTCACCACCACATTGTGTCTTGTTTTGGCCATTTTTTTTTTTTTTTTTTTTATTTATTTATTTATAGAAAACATTGATTTGTGGCTTTATTTATGCATGAATTTTACTTTCGCATATACCACTGGATCGGCCTTCAAGAGCTGCATCTTTTATGTTATATACCATTTTGTCCTTACGTTTATGGTTACTGTGATATCTGAACATCCGACTATTCCAATTATCCGACCTACCTTCGGTCCCCCCAAGGTCGGATAATTAATACTTAGCTGTAACATGTCCTTGGCTTAACCAATGACTCGGTTATATATATATACAAGAGGTATACAGTACCCTCCCGAGTTTCGCGCTAGCTTTATTCCCAAAGCATAGCTCTAAACTCGAGGATCGCGAAACTCTGGTATTGAAAACCCTGCAAAAATGCTTATTTAGTCCCGTGCAAGGCGTAGTACCATACTTTACGGCTTATAAGACTCATGTTTTCCCCCAAAAAATACCCTGAAAAATACTAATGGTCTTCCAAGACGAATGTTGTAGTACTTCCTCAGTACTCAGTACCTCAGTACTTACCTGTTACAAGTATTTCAAATATCATAAGACATTCAAATCAACTACGTAATCTCTCCTCACGCTGGTATGTTAAAATTTCCCCTTTTGGTGGCAGATTGCCGCGATTGCCGCCAACAGCGCCATCTATCGTCTGCTAGTGTTGATGTATCATTTACCACCAGGCTGTCACACATATCACAAGCTCTTTTCAGTCCTAGAAATTATCACCCATGGCAAATTCATCAAAACGATTTACTAATACTATCACATACAAGCTAAAAGTTATACAGTAAAAACCCTTATAACTCTGCACGATAGTGGCTCTGGCCCTTGCCGAGTTATTCAATGTGCCGAGTTATGCAATGTACTCTGATATGGGTAAAAAAAAAAAAAAAAATAATAATAATAATAATAAATATGTAAATACAGTACTGTAAAAGCATAAAAACTACACTTACCAGTGAACGGGTAGAATGTGCTGGATTTTATATCAAACTCGGCACAAATAGCACGCATGGACGCACCTGCATCCATCCTTGCCAGCACTTTCACCTTTTCCTGCAGGCTCAGGCTCTTCAATTTCATTCCCTTCCTGCTGGAGACACCCCTGCGTGATGGAGCTGACATCTTGATATACAGTACTGTATGATGTAATCCCAAAACACGTAAAATAGGTGGCAAAATAAAGCAAAAGTCGGGTACCAGCGCATAGGCTGAGCCGTGTTTTTGTCGTCCAAGCACCGTCTTGGATTACGAATCCCAATCCAATAACACTTGCTGAAATGTGTGTTATACTACTTTGTGATATTGTTTGCAATGTTTTGCATTGATTATTATTTCGGCTCCTACCAAGCTTGTGTTTTTGAAGCAGAAACCAATTCTTTTTCAATTTTGACAAAAATAGGAATTCGTATCCAAGACGGTGCTTGGACGACATAAACACGGCTCAGCAGCTGACAGCCTACACGCTGGTACCCGACCTTTGCTTTACTTTGCCACCTATTTTACGTGTTTTGGGACTACATCATACAGTACTGTATTTAAAGATGTCAGCTCCATCTCGCAAGGGTGTCTCCAGCAGGAAGGGAATGAAATTGAAGAGCCTGAGCCTGCAGGAAAGGGTCAAAAGGACAAAAACACGACTTTATGCGACTGAGGATATGCCGAGTGTAAGCAAAGAGATGCAGTTATAACATCAATATGCCGAGATACATTATTTTTTGCCGACTTTCTGTTTACATGTTAACACAAGAGGTTGTGAGGGCATGATATGTTGAGTGAAAACCAAGAGATGCAGTTTAGGGGAGGCGGTAGTAGAGTGGTTAGCGTCACCGAGTGGCGTTCTCGTAGACCCGAGTTCGATCCCGAGTGAGACCCATAAATCCTCTTGAAATCTTTCTGCACCATCGAGGGGCCTAAGAACACCCACGTGCCCTGTCCATTAACTCTACCTTCGACTGCGAGTGCCTGGGAGGACACAGGGGGGCGGCATGAGCCTCTAATTACAGGCGTCACTATAAGAATCCTGCCTGCGCCACCACGGGCGAGGGCCAACCATCACAGCCCTCGAGTGAGCCTCCAGGGCCTACCATCCCACCCCTGGAGCTCACTGCCTACACGCGCTATAGGCATAGATGTGAAAAAAAAAAAGAAAAAAAAAAACCCTGCCTTGCCGAGTTATATCAAATTCCGAGTCATACAGTGCTGAGTTATAAGGGTTTTACTGTATGATACGCCATATACCTTTCATAAGACATTTTTTGGATCACCGCTGGGAAAAGCGGTGGCTGAGTGGTCCGCGCCGAGCACATGGCTGGCGGCTGGCCGACAGACGACAGTGGCCATGCGGTGATGTAAACAAAGGCCATTACCTGTAAATGCGGTACACTCATGCTTACTAATCTCTTTTTTGGGGGCTGGGAATGTGATTGATGGTGTTCAAATGACAGACTATGTCCTCCGGATGTTGGACTCTATTCCTTGTTACATTGAAAAATGTAAGGAAATAGGGAATATAGATCCATATAACATACCGCGGCACAAATGGAAGGACATCAGTGTTGTAGGTCTCGAGACTGGTCTCGAGACCGGTCTCGAAACCAGTTTGATGTGGTCTTGGTCTTGGTCTCGGTCTCGTTTGATGTGGTCTTGGTCTTGATCTTGATCTCGAAGCTTCTGGTCTCGGAATTTGGCTCGAGATCAGGTCGAGACCAGGATAAAAAAGTGCATCGCGGCGTGGGGAAGGTCGGAATTTATTATCATACATGGAGAAAAATCATGGCTGTTTCGATTCACGGCGCGCCATACAGCGTTGTACTGTCTATATATATTGCCTGACTAGCTCTAGAGTGATGATGCATGAGCTGAGCCCTGATAGAGTACGTGCAAGTCGAGAGAACATGCATGACGTGGCCATTCTCGCAGTGATAATTTCTGTTTGCACGCACGCATGTTTGCAGCTCTGTTCACCTGCGTATACTTCATATATGTGTAGGCCTATGCAATCCCCGCACCCTTCGTACACGTACACCACAGGTTTAGCTAGCTCGCTTGGAAAACTTAAACACAAAAATTGCTATTTTCCTATGTTTGTTTCTTCATGCCAACGAAGCAATGAAAGCAGAAATATTTGACCTAGATGTTCAGTTGTTCACATATTTACGCAGTATTTACGCAGTAAATACCAAAAAGATTCAGATATAAGTAATTTTTATAAAAGATATTTGTATATGCCTGTTTGTTTGTATATGGTCTTGGTTTGTTTCGGAGAGTCTGGTCTCGGAGGGTCTCGGAGGGCTGAACTTGGTCTCGGAAGGTCTGGTCTTGGTCTTGGTCTCGAAGGGTCTGGTCTTGGTCTTGGTCTTGGAGGGTCTGGTCTTGACTACAACACTGGACATCACGACTGCTTGGTGGCGATCTTCCAGGCTTATTACGCCAGTGATATATACCACTACCTTGTGAGCTTGAAAAGTATATTCAATCACTCTACCCATGTCTACAATTCTTAAAGACTAGTCAATTCGCACTGCAGTTTAATACACAGCTTAAGCACTGCAAACGTAGTAATAATAATGAGCTGTAGCTACTACTGTGTGTGTGAGAGGAACGGTGACTGTAGTGTGCGGTAGCGGAGGCCGGCGGAGAGAGCCTCGCCCAGTCGCTTACACAATCAGTGAGTACTGAGGGTGGCGCGCTTGCTTATACAGGTTGAAGTTCCCAAACTCGGCAACCTCGGGACCAGCGCCGAGCCGAGTAATGGAATTTTCCGACTTAGAACGTAGATATATTAAGGGGAAAAAAAGCATGAAAATCACATGAAAAAATTGTTTCTTTGACACATTGTTCTTCCTATTCTTTTCACTTGCACCAGTAGGTGTTCCTGGACGTTTGGGAGCCATAATACCAATAACAGACCTGTAGAAGTACACAAAATAACAGTGTACACAACTCTACAGTCACAACACCACTGAACAATAACAACAAACAAATCGGCGGGAGAAACCAAGCGGCCTAGTGTGGTGGCACCTAGCGGCCGACCCGGCAACTACGCGCCGGGTTTTGGGTGTTCTGCCGTGTTTTGGAAAATCCGGAACCATAGCCGAGTTTTGGGTGTTGCCGAGTCTCGGGATGCCGAGTTTGGGAACTTCAACCTGTACCCCGATTGATGATGATAATTATTTAGTTAACGTAAATTTATGCATGGTGCTAATTAATTTATCAGAAAACTAAATATATCAATGGAAAGCTAATCCAATTTCGCTTCTACTAATGCAGCCCATTAACTCTTATAAAAATCCTGCTTGCGCCACCACGGGCGAGGGCCAACCATTACAGCCCTCGAGTACAGGGCCTACCATCCCACCCCTGGAAGTCACTGCCAAACTCGGGGAGATAATGCGCGAAAGTCGGGATGGTAAGAATTCAGAACTCTGCGCGAAACTCGAGGATCACGAAACTCGCATAGCGTGAAACTCTGGAGGGTACTGTATACGACTTCTTGTCTAAGTAAGAGAAGCTAGCAAGAGGTTAATGCCTGTCCTGCTTTCGAGGTATCTAAGAGTGGACTGACTCTCTCTCAACTGCTGATGGCTGTAAACACGTCACTTTGTAGACGTGTTAATATTTTAGTGTGAAATATTTTAACGGCAGCCTATATTTAACTCAGTTGTTCTAATTAAGGTGGTAATGTTTAATACCACTGGGATTGTTTATTTACCATATCCCAATACTTATATTTTACTAAAATTAACTTGATTTACTTCATATATACCCAATACCATTATAACTACAGGGAGGTCCCGAAGATACGAGCAGTTAGGTTCCGCCTGGCATACTCGTAAAGCGAAATCTCGTATAACGAAACATAACTAATGGTAAAATATAGGTTTGGTTCCAGGACCCCATTAATAAAAAATAAAAACATTAAAAAACGTGTTTTTCAAGCTAAAATAAACTACACACAACCCTCGTTTTCCCGGACCTCCATTTCCCGGATATCGGATTTGCCGGACAAAATCCGAGGTCCGGGGATATGACAGAGTCCCGGACAAATGCCTGGTCCAGTCCGTACATTGACAAAGTTGTCCGGCGGTCCGAGCGTCTCCTGTCGGGATGACCCCTGGTCAGTGTCCGTGCCTCCCACCAGGTGGCAGCATGCCCAGCGGTCGTATTGTTTACATTTGGGCACACGACACTCACGGTTCACCTGCACAGCCTCCGTCAGTCCCTTGACCCCCACTGCCCCTGGTGCAGGAACATATCTGAGACTATTGAACACTTTCTGCTGCCTCCCGCCAGGTGGCAGCATGCTCAGCGGTCGTATTGTTTACATTTGGGCACACAACACTCAAGGTTCACCTGCACTGCCTCCGTTAGTCCCCTGACCCCCACTGCCCCTGGTGTAGGAACGTCTCTTGAGACTATTGAACACTTTCTGCTGCCTCCCGCCAGGTGGCAGCATGCTCAGCGGTCGTATTGTTTACATTTGGGCACACGACACTCACGGTTCACCTGCACTGCCTCCGTTAGTCCCCTGACCCCCACTGCCCCAGGTGCAGGAACGTCTCTTAAGACTATTGAACACTTTCTGCTGCCTCCCGCCAGGTGGCAGCATGCTCAGCGGACGTAAAAGCCCGCGGCGGGGTAGTTGATATTGGCGGTTGCCAGACAGTAAATACTAGAGTAGGATAAACATCCGGGGGTGGGTAATGGCCTCGGACTGTTGCGGTTCCCGGACTTTTGCGGTTCCCGGACCAGTGCTCCCCCCTATTAGTCCGGGAAAACGAGGGTTGTGTGTATAGCAAACACAACAAACACACAGCGTCTATATTACCCACACTGTAATACCTATTCTGTAGAAAAAGCAATCTGAAAGAGAAAATAGCACACAAAATAACATAACTGCACATTAATTAAACATAAAACATGCATAACACTCACAAGTGGTAATGTTGTGTGGGGAGACAGGAAGCTGGCAAGTAGCCAGCTGAGAGTCCCTGTTTTCTCTCTCCGAGGCTCGAGAGAAAACAGGGGTGACTGCGTTTGCAGGGATGACTGGGTTAGAGTTCTTCCTCCTCCCCTTGATCACTTGAGCTCCCTTCACACATTCCATAATCGAGCCACGATAGCGCCACCAATTTGATTTTTGACGCTATCGTGAAATTTGTCCACGATAAACGCAGACCACGATAGCCTCACAACAATGTCACGCTGCCTGTACATATGTGTCATGACGGTCGTAAGATGGTCACGATGGAGTCATGACAACTGTAAGACAATGTCACGAATGGAAAATCAACGGTCATTGTCGTCATGATAGAGTTACGATAACCACGACAGTGCCATGAACGTATCATGATAGCGTCAAGAGCCATGCCTCATGCAACATGCCTCACACGTGGGTGTGTGTTGCTATGGTGATGGAGAAGGAAGGGGCCGGGGCTAGAGATGAAGGTGGGAGAAACAGGGTTGTGTTGGTAATGGAGAAAGGGGGAAACGGGGGAGGGGGGTTGTAATAAAGAAGGGGGTGATGGTGTTGGTGGGAAAACGGGGGGGGGTGGGTGGAGAAGGCGGTGTTTGGGGTGTGAGTGGTTAAAACGGGGGTGGATCCACCACCCACCCCCTACTCCCTACCCCCTTCCCCCATCACCACTTGGTCATGGGAATAGGGGGTAGGGAGTAGGGGGTGGGTGGCATCACCACGTGGTCATGGGAGTAGGGGGAAGGGAGTAGAGGGTGGGTGGAGGTGAATGAGAAAGGGGGGAGAAGGCGGAAAGGGGTGCAAAAAAAGGGGGGGAGGTAGGATTGAAGTAGCGCGTAACGGTTTCTTATCGTCACGATAGACATAAGACGATCCCGGTAGTGTCACGAAGCAGCTACATAGATAACGATAGCGTCACGATAGACTTACGATAGCGCTGCGTTGGGTACAAAAATCGGGGAGCTTCCCGATTTTTTAGTGCACGCACTAACTTTTTGTAGCCTCGGCCGAGCGCGTCATGAGCGTCACGGTCGGTCACAATGGACCCATAACCAGGACCATGACGGCGCTGCGCAATGCATTGTTGGCGCGTTCGTGGTTCCATTATGGAATGTGTGAAGGGGGCTTGGGGAAGAGGAAAGATCCTCGGTGCTGCCGCGAGATACAATAGACTCGAGAGGGTAGGGTAGGAAAGGGACAAGGGAGGGGTGCGCAGACCTCTTCCACTGCCCACAAACTCGTCTCTGCGCATCTGAATCATTGTACATCGTCCAGGATGTGAATTTTTGTAGGTCACATTGTCATACCAAGCCACCAGAATTATCATTTTTTCAGATTGATTATATTATCGTACAACCTTAGGTAAAATCATATAGTCAGTAATTGATTTTATAATTTTAGTAAATAACTTGTAATTTACTTTAGTAAATAACTTGTAATTTACTTTAGTAAATAACTTTGTAATTTTACTCACCCCAGTTTGAATGTCGTAGCATTGGATTTTCGATCTCGTATATTGAAAATAGACCCTAATTTACACATCTCGTATCATCGTATTCTCGTATATCAAATGCTCGTATAACGGGACCTCCCTGTATATACATTTCTACTCTCCTCCCTATGGTGACTACCACTCTATTAATTGAAAGCGTGGTATAGTGGATAATTTCCACAGATACTATTACAGATCGACAATTTGGTTTTAGGAAAGGTAGGTCTTGCACTACAAACCTACTAAGTTTACTAAGTTTCTACTCAAGAGTGATTGATGAAACACAAGAGAGAGACGGATGTGTCATTTGTGTTTTCCTGGACCTGAAAAAAGCTTTTGACAAGGTACCGCATAAGATACTATTATGGAAAATTGAACGTATAGGAGGTATGAAAGGTGCTTTGCTTAAATGGATAAAAGATAAATTGAAGGATAGGGAGATTAGAACAGTCATAAAGGATCAACAATCAGAGTGGTGCAGAGTAATAAGTGGAGTTCCTCAAGGGTCCGTGTTGGCACCAGTTACGTTCATGGTATATAATATGTATACTGTATACAGTGGTGCACCAAGTTTTGCGAAATATTGGTTTGCGAATACAAGGTTTCACGGTACCTCTAAGTATTCCCCATTTCAAGTCTCGTGCATCTATACACGAAGTTTCATGGTCGAGTGGTTAGATTTTTTGCTATCACGATGCCTAGGGTTCCTGAAGTCCCTAGGCAACTAGGGGTTCCATTTTCCCCTCCTACCTCGACAAGCACCACATGGTGCTCTGCAGAAGGTAGATGCCTGAACAACATAAAGAAGTACAGCTTACCTCATAGAAATGTAGAAGTTTGGAATGGACTAAATGAGGAGGTGATATCGGCACATACTGTGCACCAATTGAAATAAAGACTGGATAAATGTAAATACGGAGATGGGACCACACAAGTGTAGCTCAGGCCCTGTAAAACACAATTAGGTAAATACAACTAGGTAAATACAGCACGGTGACTGCCGAAGACCCATCGCTGGGTGACATCAAAATCAATTTCCATTTTCCCCTCCTACTTCTACAAGCACCACATGGTGCACTGCACAGCACGGTGACTGCCGAAAACCCATCGCTGGGCAACTATCAACTCAAGATCAAGCTCA
Source organism: Chionoecetes opilio (assembly GCA_016584305.1). Classification (NCBI taxonomy): domain Eukaryota; kingdom Metazoa; phylum Arthropoda; class Malacostraca; order Decapoda; family Majidae; genus Chionoecetes; species Chionoecetes opilio. Next base: position 50,469 of record JACEEZ010016426.1, read on the forward strand.
AACTCAAGATCCAGTTGAACTTTATCTTGAGTTGGGAGTCACCCAGCGATGGGTGACTCCCTCTTCATCAGTCACCAGGTCTTCGTCAGTCACCGTGCTGTGCAGTGCACCATGTGGTGCTTGTAGAGGTAGGAGGGGAAAATGGAACTCCTAATCTTGCTTTCCCCTTTTGCTTCTTCCGACAGGTATATGTGGTGGAGAACACCGAACCAAAGGTTTCACCAACACCCTTCCCTACGTGTATCCCAACTCAAGATCAAGATCAAACTAAACATTTATTTATACAATACATAGTGTGTTTACACTCACTCTGTGAGAGTGTGAGTACCTCAATTATATGTAAACATATATGTGGTACAGAGGAGGTGGAAGATGCTGCAGAAAACTCTGACAATTTGAACTTCAGTTCTGATTGTAGAAAGTTGGAAAGTTGGTGAAAAATTTGAACTTGTCTTGAAACAGGTCAAATTATCTGAAGTTTGAATCACACGGGTTCGAATTAGAAAGGGTTTATTATATATATACAGGAAGGTCCCAAAGATACGAACAGTTAGGTTCCACTAGGCATACAGTAAAAGCCTTATAACTCGGCACGATAGGGGCTCTGGCCCTTGCCGAGTTATGCAATGTCCTCCTCTGATATGGGTAAAAAAAAAAAAAAAAAAAAAAAACCTGTAAAAGCATATAAACAACATTTACCAGTGAACGGGTGGCAGCAGGCATGTAATCCAAGGAGAGGGGAGCCTTGTTGTAACATGTAAAAGATGTTAGGGGGACTCAGTCGCATTTTAACACTGGTATCACTTTAATCATTTTATAATCACAACTCTGTACTGTATTGTATACAGTACTGTACCTGTACAACTTAATTCTACATCACTTGAGCACTTGATTACTGCAACACTATGCCCTGCCCATTAACTCTACCTTCGACTGCGAGTGCATGGGAGGACACAGGGGGCGGCATGAGCCTCTAATCACAGGCGTCACTATAAGAATCCTGCCTGCGCCACCACGGGCGAGGGCCAACCATCACAGCCCTCAAGTGAGCCTCCAGGGCCTACCATCCCACCCCTGGAGCTCACTGCCTACACGCGCTATAGGCATAGGTGTAAAAAGCAAAATAATAATAATAATAATAAAAAAAAAAAAAAAAAAAAAAAAAAAAAAAAAAAAAAAATTGTCTTTGCCATGCCGAGTTATATCAAATTCCGAGTTATACAGTGCCGAGTTATAAGGCTTTTACTGTACTCGTAAAGCGAAATCTCGTATAGCGAAATACATAACTAATGGTAAAATATAGGTTTGGTTCCAGGACCTCATCAAAGACATGTTTTTCAAGCTAAAATAAACTATACCAAACACAACAAACACACAGCGTCTATATTATCCACACTGTACTACCTATTCTGTAGAAAAAGCATTCTGAAAGAGAAAATAGCACACAAAATAACATAACTGCACAATAATTAAACATAAAACATGCATAACACTCACAAGTGGTAATGTTGTGTGGGAGACAGGAAGCTGGCACGTAGCCAGCTGAGAGTCCCTGTTTTCTCTCTCCGACGCTTGAGAGAAAACAGCGGTGACTGCGTTTGCAGGGATGACTGGGTTAGAGTTCTTCCTCCTCCCCTTGATCCCCTTGATGACCCAGTTTGAATGTCGTAGCATTGGATTTTCGATCTCGTATATTGAAAATAGACCCTAATTTACTCAGCTCGTATCATTGATTTCTCGTATACCGAATGCTCGTATAACGGGACCTCCCTGTATATATATATATATATATATATATATATATATATATATATATATATATATATATATATATATATATATATATATATATATATATATACACACAAACCTCGATTTCCCGGATATCGGATTTGCCGGACAAAATCCGAGGTCCGGGATATGTCAGTCTCAGACAATTTATTTATTTATTTATTTTTTTTTTTTTTTTTTTTTTTTTTTTATTTTTTTTTTTTTTTTTACGTTGAAATGCCCGGTCCTGTTCGTAAATTGACCAAGTTGTCCGGCGGTCCGAGCGTCTCCTGTCACCCCTAGTCAGTGTCCGCGCCTCCCGCCAGGTGGCAGCATGCTCAGCGGTCGTATTGTTTACATTTGGGCACACAACATTCACGGTTCACCTGCACAGCCTCCGTCAGTCACCTGACTCCCACTGCCCCTGGTGCAAGAACATTTCTGAGACTATTGAACACTTTCTGCTGCCTCCCGCCAGGTGGCAGCATGCTCAGCGGTCGTATTTACATTTAGGCACACGACACTCACGGTTCACCTGCACAGCCTCCGTTAGTCCCCTGACCCCCACTGCCCCTGGTGCAGGAACGTCTCTTGAGACTATTGAACACTTTCTGCTGCCTCCCGCCAGGTGGCTGCATGCTCAGCGGACGTAAAAGTCCGCGGCGGGGTAGTTGATATTGTCGGTTGCCGGACAGTAAATACTAGAGTAGGATAAACGTCCTGGGGTGGGTAATGGCATCGGACTTTTTTTATTTATTTTTATTTTTTTATTTTAATACTTGCGATTCCCGGACTTTTGCGGTTCCCGGACGAGTGCTCCCCCCTATTAGTCCGGGAAATTGAGGTTTGTGTATATATATATATATATATATATATATATATATATATATATATATATATATATATATATATATATATATATACATACATATACATACAGTGGTCCCTCGCATTTGGCGAGTCTCAGTTTGGCGAAACACAGTATTGGTGATAGGTTGGATATGGTACCAGAATCCGAATTTGGCGCTTCAAATTCAATTTTGGCGAAACGCGCGCTGACATCACGGAATGACGTCGGCCCAGAATGCACCGTCCGCAAGCGACCATGTTGGTGTTTGTTATCTTTACGGCAGCCATTTTGATGACTGCACTGTTTTTTGCTCCAAGTGACGGTACCTTTGGTGTTTCGCGTTAAGACTATGGCATCTACAAGTACTGATGGTGGTGGTGGTTCGAGGAAGCCAAGTGACGATAAGGACAAGGGCAAAAAAGCGGAGAAACGAGAGTGGAGGAAAAGTAAACTTTTAAACATCCACAACCACCACCGCCTACACAACAACCACACTCACTCGTCTCATCAGGCCTAACTCTAAATAATTCATGGTAAATAATATCTGTTATATATTATCTATTGTCTTTTGTATTGCTGTTAATGTTTCATGTATAATGTCTTTGCTTTTAAGCAGTCAAAGTACGAAAATGGAGGTCAAAAGGGGTGAACTCGGGCCTCATCAAAGACATAAGGGGTAATTTTCCTTTTGAAAGTACTATTCGCGTTTGGCGAAATTAACTTTTGGCGTTGGTTTGGCTAGACTAATTAAATCGCCAAACATGAGGGACTACTGTAATGTGTTCAGGGTTTCCAAGGGACTGGAGCATTTATATATAGTGGATGGATGTTTTTGTGGGAAGAAAGAGATACGAGAGGCCATTGGAAGAAGTTAAGAGGACCACATGCAAGAGAGATATCATGAAATATAGCTTCCAATGCAGATCCATTGAACTGTTTAAAAATCTGGATAAGGAGGGTAGTACATGGTAAGAATATTCACGACTTCAAAGCCAAGCTGGATAATAGTAGTTTTGGAGACAGAACAGTACGAGCTTAGCTGTTTTCCTGTAAATCGCAACTAGATGTATACACACACACTCGCTATAGCCTCAATCAGAACAGTACGTGTGTGCACACTCGTGGAGGAGTTGAAGAACACTATAACAGTTGGGAATTCTGGAGCACCAGGACCTAGAAGTAGTAATACAGGGCCTGAGTGGTGTCTTGTCTCCAAATAATCTGACCTACAGTCGGCGCAAAAAAACTTAGGACGCCAAAAAAGTTGGGGCGGGAATAACGTCCTTAGCTGTTTTGACAATTTCGGTGGTAGCGATTGAATATTTTTACGTTTTTTGTATATCTGGCAGTGTATTAGGGTTTCTGCTGTAGATTCCACGCTCCTGCCCGCTCTGTATCTTCCAAGTCATCATAGGAAGAGGTTGTTTTGTTTGGTTCTCCAACCTTCCTACACCCCCATTTGCCCCTCCATCTTCTACCGCCTTCTCCATTTCTAATAAAGCATTATGCCGGGCAAATCTCTATCAATTGTGAAGAAAACACATATAGTAACCTTGTATCGAAGTGGGAAAACAATTGGCCTGATAGCGAGGGAGATCTGTGTTTCCAAACATACCGTCTCGGTGTGGTGCAGGCGGGCGCAATATGATGAGTTAGAGACTGTTTTGGCGTGGAAGAAAGGGTCAGGGCGGCCAAGAAAAACTTCAAAGAAGACTGATCAACTGCTCAAAAGGTTTGTTGATGTCAATAATCATTTTGAGCAGTTGATCAGTCTTTGAAGTTTTTCTTGGCCGCCCTGACCCTTTCTTTCACGCCAAAACAGTCTCTTAACTCACCATCTTGCACCCGCCTGCACCACACCGAGACAGTATGTTTGGAAACACACATCTCCCTCGCTATCTGGCCAATTGTTTTCCTACTTCGAAACAAGGTTACTATATGTGTCTTCTTCACAATTGATAGAGATTTGCCCGGCATAATGCTTTATTAGACCTGGAGAAGGCGGTAGAAGATGGAGGGGCAAATGGGGGTGTAGGAAGGTTGGAGAACCAAACACAACAACCTCTTCCTATAATGACTTGGAAGATACAGAGCGGGCAGAAGCAAGGAATCTACAGCAGAGACCCTAATACACTGCCAGATATACAAAAAACATTAAAAAAATCAATCGCTTCCACCAAAATTGTCAAAACAGCTAAGGACGTTATTCCCGCCCTAACTTTTTTGGCGTCCTAAGTTTTTTTGCGCCGACTGTAGAAATACAGTAGTCCCTGATAAGACACCGTCAGTAAAGCAGGTCAATGTACAGAACTGTTATGGGAAACAGTGTCTTGTACCATATAAATCCATCATGTAAGTGTTAATGTAGCAAGCCGTGTTCAAGACCAAGCCTAAACCACACCTATATTCCCCACCTAGATCTAACTTAACTAGATCTCACTAAAAAAAGGAGGAAGTTGAAAGGAGATTTATAGATCTTGAGTGAACGGCCTAAGAGACTCATCAAAATCGAGGACTGCCGATTTGACTTAGTGGCTGGAAAGTCAACTACCAATGCAATCTTCATCACAAGACATCTGCAGGAGAAATATTAGGAGAAGAAGAAGAGGCTGTATCATGTGTTTGTGGATCTGGAAAAGGCATTTGACAGGATTCCAAAAAGAGCAATTAGATGGGCATTACAAAGACAGAAGGTACCAGAGAGGCTTGTAAGGCTGGTAATGGCACTGTATGAAGGGTCAAGATCAAGGATGAGAGTAGCAGGAGGAACATTAGATGCTTTTGAGATATTTGTGGGGGTGCATCAAGACTCAGTCCTCAGTCCTCTTTTGTTTGTGGGAGTGATGGAAGAGGCCACAAAGGAGTGCAGAACAGGAGATTCATGGGAGCTGCTATATGCAGATGATTTAGTTTTGACAGCTGAGACGAAGGAGAAAGTTGAGAGGAGATTTACAGATTGGAAGCAAGCAACGGAGAGAAGAGGTCTGAAGGTGAATATGTCCAAGATGAAGATGATGGTAACAGGCAAGAAATTAGAGCCAAATATACAAGTGGGAAGGTGGAGTGGAGTGTGCAGTAATCTCCTTGTGGAGTGTGCAGTAATGGAGTAGGAGTAAACTCTATTCTTTGCAAGGAATGTGACATGTGGTGGTGTAATACATCTCATAAAAGATGTTAGAGACTAAAAAACCTGAATAGAGTGGTAGATTTCTTCTGTCCAGTGTGTGTAAGAAGAATGAACGGAGGGGGACCGCCAGACATGCTGTTTATGGTGAGGTGTTGAGTGTAGCAGTGTTCAGCTGTCAAGTTGGTGAGGAGGATGACTGTGGATTTGGTTGGTGCATTTTTAAGTCTGTTTAAGGTGAACCAGGTGTGACGTGTGTCAAGGTAAGGTTGAAGGCAGGGCTTAAAAACTAAATTATTTTTCAAACGGATCGTTCCGATCAGAAACAGTATTATTAACGTTTCGTTTTTCAATCCTCCTCCAAAATTAGCATTCCTGAACCGGTTAAAAAGAAATGAAAACCGGTTAGAACGTTATTATCAAGCCATGTATTGAAAATGCTATTAGCCCAAATAAATAATAATGCCTATACATGACTACAGGGAGGTCCCGAAGATACGAGCAGTTAGGTTTCATCTGGCATACTCGTAAAGCGAAATCTCGTATAACGAAACACATAACTAATGATAAAATATAGGTTTGGTTCCAGGAACCCATCAATAAAAAAATAAAAAATAAATTTCAAGCTAAAATAAACTATAGCAAAGACAACAAACACAGCGTCTATATTACCCACACTATACTACCTATTCTGTAGAAAAAGCATTCTGAAAGAAAAAATAGCACACAAAATAACATAACTGCACATTAATTAAACATAAAACATGTATAACAAGCAAAAAAGACGTTGTAATGTAGGGGATGCCGCATGATACAAGAGAAGGTAGTGTAACGGTCCCAAGGTTGGGGCCACACACCTGCTAATTACCCCTAAAGGTCAGGCCGCGCCATATGCTTAATTACCCTTCAGGTCACGCCTTGCTAGGGGTGACCTGACTGCGGTCCCAAGGTTGGGGCCGCACACCTGCTAATTACCCCTAAATGTCAGGCCGCGCCATATGCTTAATTACCCTTCAGGTCATGGTTTGCTAGGGGTGACCTCACTGGGGTCAACCAAATGGGAGTGGTAGGGCGCGCATTTTGAACTTGATAATTTTACTCACCCCAGTTTGAATGTCGTATCATTGGATTTTCGATCTCGTATATTGAAAATAGACCCTAATTTACACATCTCGTATCATTGGATTCTCGTATACCGAATGCTCGTATAACGGGACCTCCCTGTACATTCTTATAGATGGTAATAAAGCCATACATCTCATGGTGCACAGTATCCAACAAAATCAAACCCTTAGATGTCGTAAGAACTATATTATTATACGACTTAAATTAGGCAACACATTTACAAATACAATACAAGAAGCGTAGTGAAGGAGTATGCAATCTCCGTTGCCGTAAAGTAAAGACATGCATCACTAAATTATTTATTAATATTATATATGGCAAAAAATATATTAATTCGTAATATCACCAACCCACTTAATTAAATAAACCTAATAAATTAAATCAATGAATACATGTGGTGCTCCAAGGACACTCGCACCAAAATTTGGCGCACCAAGCATTAGGCTATGAACACAGTTAAAAGTTTAAGCACATACGATATATTATCCATTTTCGAATACTGGATATTAATCTAAGCATGTTCTTAAACCCAACTACAGCATCATAGCTCAATGATTGCACGAATGGAAGGTGTAATAAAATAAGGGAACTTGATGCATATCACTAAGACAAAATTCACAATAATAAAAGGTAAAACATAGTTACTCTTCACAAATTAAATTAAAAGTGGTGCATATTTTCACTATTTGAGCACAATTTGGGCACAATTTTCGACTATTTGAAACAAAACCACATCGTCAATTGCCAAGTGAACAAATACAGTAGAATTAATTTCTGCAGAAGTAAATTTATGCCTAATTTACAGGAAACATGGTGCAAAACTGCAAATTATCTACGTATACACTGGTACCTTGACTTAAGAATGCCCGAACTTACGAGTTATAAGAGTTACGAGCAGTCGCTTGGTCGATTTTTTGCTTTGAGTTGCGAGCCAAAATCCGAGTTACGAGCGAGCTTCAGATACTCTGCCGCTAGTTGGCGCAGCGAACGCCACAACATCCGCCCAGCATCCCCCGTCTCACTCGTTCACTTCACGTGGTTACCTCGCCGTGGAAGCATCTCTGTTGTGTTGTGCTCACACAGGCGAATGCAAATGGCGGAGGGTGAGTGCAGTACGTTTAGCGGCAGTTCCACCCACAGCTGTTTCCAACAGCTGATACACAGAGTATAAACACTGGCGAATGCAAATGGCGGAGGGTGAGTGCAATACGTTTAGCGGCAGTTCCACCCACACAGGGTGTAAACTCTGAGTGCAGTATGTTTAGCTGCAGTTCCACCCACAGCTGTTTCCAACAGCTGATACACAGAGTGTAAACACTGGCGAATGCAAATGGCGGAGGGTGAGTGCAGTCCAGTCATATAGGTACAGTAAAAAAATTGGGGTGGTTTTTTTGGGGCTGGAACGGATTAATGGTATTTCAATTAATTTTAATGGAGAAAATTGATTTGATATACGAGCAAATTGAGTTACGAGCTCGATCAATAAATGAATTAAACTCGTAAGCCAAGGTACCACTGTACAGTCAAACCTCGATATAACGGACTAAAGGGGGGGGGGGGTCCGTTAAAGCCGATTGTCCGTTATAGCGAGGGTATTTTCCCAAGGGTGGAAAAATATATGGAAAAAACGGAGAAATTGTGAAATAAATGAGAAATAATCACAAACACAACCAGACTGTGTAGCTATGTTGGGAGGTAAACAGTGACTGGCACTACATGCTGAATTTGGTCCGCTCCTACACGTGAAATAAATGAGAAATAATCACAAACACAACCAGACCGTGTAGCTAGTCAAGCTCAAGCTCTAGTGAAAGGTAAACAAACAACAAGCCAGACACAGCCGTGGTTGTCAAAGGTATTGCATATTATCATGACTAATGCTCATTATTATATATATTATATGGTTGTGAAGTGCAGTTCTATACACATCACTATTTAGGTCATAAGAACATAAGAACATAAGAAAATAAGGAAGCTACAAGAGGCCGCGAGGCCTACACGTGGTAGTTCCTGTCACCTAACACTACCTACATCCACCTTTCATCCCCATCCATGAACCTATCCAGCTCCCCTTTAAAGCTCCCTAATGACTCCGCACTAACTACCTGTCTACTGAGACCATTCGACTCATTCACCACCCTATTTGTGAACCAGTTTTTCCCTATTTCCTTTCTAAATCTACGCTTTTCCAGCTTGAATCCATTACTTCTTGTTCTACCCTGGTTAAAAGCCGTAAGAACTTTTCCTACCTCTCCTTTATTAAATCCCTTTATCCACTTAAAAACTTCTATCAGATCGCCCCTTACTCTGCGTCTCTCGAGTGAGTGTAATTTTAATAACTTCAATCTCCTCTCATAACTAAAGTTACGCATCCCTTGTATCATTTTGGTCATCCTTCTCTGCACTTTTTCTAACAACACTATATCCATCCTGTAATATGGAGACCAAAACTGAACTGCATAGTCTAGGTGAGGTCTAGGTCAGTGTAGCACTGCGTGTCACCTTAGATAAGGGTGATTTAGGGTGTTAAGGTGACAGGGAGAGTGTAGCAGCGGCCACGCCATAACACTAATAATCACTATTTTAAACAATACACACCTTCTACCACTAAATCACTAGCAACACAGGCTCCTTCCTTATATATCTTAATATGTGATACATCAAAACTCCTTAAAACCCAAGCATTCCAAAGTAAAATGAGAAAATAATACAATTATGTTGAGTTGACAATTCGAGCAGCGATAAGCGGTCTGATATTAAAAAAAAAAAAAAAAAAAAAAAAAAAAAAAAGTCACACAAATGGAGTCCGGTACATCCGAAGTCCATTACATCGAGGTCCGTTATATCGAAGTTTGACTGTATATGTATTAAACTTCGCAAGCTTGCGAATCATGTTGGTGAAGCTGAACTATATACACACAAACCTCGTTTTCCCGGACTAATAGGGGGGAGCACTGGTCCGGGAACCGCAAAAGTCCGGGAATCGCAAGTATAAAAAAAAAAAAAAAAAAAAAAGTCCGATGCCATAACCCACCCCCGGACGTTTATCCTACTCTAGTATTTACTGTCCGGCAACCGCCAATATCAACTACCCTGCCGCGGACTTTTACGTCCGCTGAGCATGCTGCCACCTGGCGGGAGGCAGCAGAAAGTGTTCAATAGTCTCAAGAGACGTTCTTGCACCAGGGGCAGTGGGGGTCAGGGGATTAACGGAGGCTGTGCAGGTGAACCGTGAGTGTCGTGTGCCTAAATGTAAACAATACGATCGCTGAGCATGCTGCCACCTGGCGGGAGGCAGCAGAAAGTATTCAATAGTCTCAAGAGACGTTCCTGCACCAGGGGCAGTGGGGGTCAAGGGACTAACGGAGGCAGTGCAGGTGAACCGTGAGTGTCGTGTGCCCAAATGTAAACAATACGACCGCTGAGCATGCTGCCACCTGGAGGGAGGCAGCAGAAAGTGTTCAATAGTCTCAGAGATGCTCTTGCACCAGGGGCAGTGGGGGTCAGGGGACTGACGGAGGCAGTGCAGGTGAACCGTGAATGTCGTGTGCCCAAATGTAAACAATACGACTGCTGAGCATGCTGCCACCTGGCGGGAGGCACGGACACTGACTATGGGTGACAGGAGACGCGCGGACCGCCGGACAACTTTGTCAATTTACGAACAGGACCAGGCATTTCAACGTGTAAAAAAAAAAAAATAAATAAAAAAAAAAAAAATTGTCCGAGACTCTTGACATATCCCCGGACCTCGAATTTTGTCCGGCAAATCTGATATCCGGGAAATCGAGGTTTGTGTGTAATTGAGTATGTAACAACATGGCTCTTGTCTACAGTCCGTACTGACTGTTTAGACGGAGGAACAGAATGTCCTCTAGAACCTTGTTGTTTAGGGATGATCTTAGAGAGGAGAGAATTAACTTCAAGCCGGAAAAGGCACGTTCCACACTAACTTGAGTGACTGGTAGTGCTATGACGGACACAGTAAGTTTATGTAAGTCTGGGTTAGCTACAGCCATGTTCGACCAGTACTTGTAAATGCATTCGGTGAGTTTAAGCCGGACTTCTCTTGTGTTTGCTTCTAGCAGAGATGAGATGGGATACGAGATTATTGACCAAATATGGCATAGAACGAAAAAGTAACGTTATTAAATTAACCGGTTACAGGGATTTTAAAATAGCATTTTGCTCCGTAACAGTAAATATGATGACTTTTTCGTTTCTGTTTTTGTTCCGAGCATAATTTTGTTCGTTTCGGTTTTCGTTTTCGTTCTCTTAAACCGTTTCAAAGCCCTGGATGAAGGTGATAAGTTCGTTTTACCCGGTTATTTATTGCTATTTGTGCTAAAAGAATATATTGCAACAATGCTAGATGATTCAGTACAGTATACTAGACTAAAGTATATTAGGTTATCTATTAACTTGTGCCTCCCTATTATAACTTATTAGGCTATCTGAGAATTTGTCTCCCCAAAAAAACTTTAATCAAGATCTGCCCCTGGGTTCTATGCTGTATTCTTAAGTTTATTTAGTGTATTTGGTGGCAACTTTGGTCTTGGTTGTGGACATGGAACATATCATATTTAGATACATTTGTTTTAGTTTATACTAGAAAAAATGAATGCATATAAGAATGCAGTCCTGGAACAAGTTATATTTGTTTCTAGCATCCTAAACTATATAGGCCTACGGCTGTATAGGAATCTCATAAATGTTGAATTTTATATTTAGATTTCTATAAAGGATGGCAAAACATTGCATGACTAATGCAGATTTTTTTCAGATTCAAGAAATACCTTGAAAGTAGCAAAGAGGAGTTATTTGAAATTGGATTTCCCAAATTCACAACAGAAGATTTCCATGATATGGTAAGTTTCCTCTGTTATACTTTTCATCTTCCTTATATCAATGTTAGAAACTAATCAGTTTTTTTCTTCAGGTACTGTGACTATTCCACACGTGTAGGATTTTGTAGAATTTTCTTTGAATTAAAGCTCAAAAATCTTTTACCTTTCCTTTCATAGACTTTCCTTTTTATTTTTTTTTTATTTTTTATTTTTTATTATTATTATTTTTTTCATTTATGCCTATAGCACCTGTAGGCAGTGACTCCAAGGCTCAGATGGTAGGCCCTGGAGGTTAACTTGAGGGCTGTGATGGTTGGCCCTCGCCCGTGGTGGCGCAGGCAGGATTTTTATAGTGACGCCTGTAATTAGAGGCTCATGCTGCCCCCCTGTGTCCTCCGATGCACTTGCAATCGAAGGTAGAGTTAATGGACAGGGCATGTGGGTGTTCTTAGACCACTCGACAGTGCAGAAATATTTTAAGTGGATTTATGGGTCTCACTCGGGATCGAACTTGGGGCTTCGAGAACGCCACTCGGTGACGCTAACCACTCTGCTACCGCCTTGCACGTAGGGATTTAAAAGACCAATGTACCCATTGGTTCTCAATGTGATAAAAGGTGAGAGAAAGGGATAAGGGTTTAGGACTATGAACTTTTACCTCTTTCATTGGGAGAATATAAATTTTCTCAATAGAGAAAAAAAATTCCTCGTTGAACTCATAAAGGCTGGGTGACGAGAATTCTCGTGATGCAGTAGTATTGGGTTTGTGTTCCCAAGTATTAGGAATATCCGTTATTGCATTTTCCAGGAATTATTTAAGTGTGAGTTATGGATAAAAACATTATTAGTTATTATAAACATATAACATTATAGTTATAACTGACTAAACATTTATGTTATTTGCCTGTGTACGGGCTTAGTTTTGCATACACTAAATTCACAGTATAGGTGATTTTACGGTGAAGTGCTGTGTCTAACCATTGCCAGATGTATGTAAATACCTTTATGAAGAAGTGATAAGTGTATTTTCTACTGTCACAAATGTCAAGGGGTTATGGGTGGCGCACGGTAGTTTGTCAAAGCCACAGCTTAGCTAGGCATCCAGAAAAGTGCATGTATTCACGCCAGAAGCTATCCCTCTTCACAAGCTTATACTGTATCTCCAAAACGGCAGCACCTAGAGCCATGGGGTTTGTTTCATCATGAAGAGGAGAAGTGTACAGTCTCAGTAGTTTGCCTTGTGTTCTACTGACCTGGATAAATAGTAGATGACCCATTATTGTATACTTTCATGATATTCTTTCAATTTTCCCTCTTCTCCGAGGTATCTTCTCCGAGCTAAAAAGAAATCAGTGAACATCGAAGGCATCTGTGAAACGGTGGGCCTAAGCGGTGCAGGGAGGGACGCTTCCCTCCCACCCTGAGCCGCTTGGCCCACCGTTTCACAGATGCCTTCGATACTGCCAATTGTTCACTGATTTCTTTTATAGAAATACCAGCCTCCTTGAGCCCCATAATCTGTGCAACGAAATCCGGTGTTAAATCTTTCACTTTCCCCATATTACTATGGCCAGAGCACAATCACCATACACAAGTACACTAGGGTCCCACATAAAATGAGAAATTGGTCGATAAACGAGGTCGTTTTATGTGAATTCGCTGTGTGAAACAGATAACCTATGGGAAAAATTGATATTGGTCGATCGGTCTCTCCCCGTACCCGTACATTTATACTTGTTCACACCCATGCATACCAGAACATGGTATTATTTTACACTAGGATCGAAATTCCCTACACAATTGGGAGTATGGTTTCTGTTTACCTAATTGGATTCTAGGAAACATTCTTTTGAACCCACAAGTTTTGTAGATAATGACATGTTGTTCATAGGGAGGCGAGAGACAAGTGTTTGTTTACGTGCGGCGTGCCTCTCACTCTTCTTCCTCTTGTGACCTACATCGCCTCTGTTCTTCCCTTGCCAGCGGACACTATTAATGCAGATTTGGCTTTAGTTAGGAGGTTAAAGCGTGGGATTAGGTTAGGTTAGTGACTCAAAAGCAAGTTGCCATAAACCTGGCTTAACTCTCACTTCGTGCCTCGCCAGAACTGTTGTTGTTGTTGTTTTAGGGCTGCGAGGATCCCTTGGGGAACACTATGAGCCCTGGTGATGTCCTATGATGCTATCACAGGCGCGGTAGTTGACCTGTCTTCCTCAGGAAGGCACAGGTGAGGCGGATGACAGTGTGTTGCTGTGAGGGGGGAATGCCAGCCGCCGCCAGCAGGGTGGGCAGGTCAAAGGTGGTGACGTTCAGGGCGAGGAGGTGAGACTGTAGCACTACACGGTGTGAGTGGAAGCGCGGACACTGCAGCAGAAAGTGTTCAATAGTCTCCGAACATTCATGCACCAAGGGCAGTGGGGGTCAGGGGACAGACTGAGGCGATGCAGGGGAGCCGTTAGTGTCGTGTGCCCCAGGTGGAGGCGGGTGAGAGTGACATCGAGGACGCGGGACTTTGTCCTTATCCACGGCTGGGGGGAAGAGTCACTGCGGTATTGGCCCATGGAGGTGATGCGGAGGGCATCGCCGAGCGTGTTATTCCAGGTGGAGCGGCAGACCCGGGAGATGAGGCGTTTAGCCGCGGAGAGCGGCAGAGGGAAGGGGGTTGTGTTTACATCTGTTAGGGCCATCCTGGCAGCAGAATGAGCCACCTCGTTGCCTTGGATACCAGCGTGGGAGGGAACCCACTGAAAGGCGATCTCCCAGCCCTCGATGGTAAGGAGGAGAAGGGCTCTCTGGATGCCAGAACTGGCGGGGCCCACTCACAGCTGTTAACTTGTAAACACCAACGACGACACCAAACCACAATGACGAGTGTACCTTCGAATGGAAGCCATCAATAAATTACGATAACTGACGATATTGTGAATGGATCACAACATATATCTTTCACAAGATTGTTTTATTTGGTAATAATGGATGACAATTTTGCGGTCGCTACCGCCGTTGCTACTCACTCACCCTTGCCATGGCTTGCGCCAGCTGGGCAAGCCGGCTTACGAAAAGTGGCTCGAGTTAACAGAAAACGCAAGCTGCCGCAAGCCTTCTTATGGCGGCCTGCTCACGTTCTGTATGATATTTCGGCTCTCTATATGAGAACTCCTCGGATTTGCCCTACTTTGATGGCGGAATCGTTCTATATGATCAAATTCGTTCCTAACGAAAATTTTGGATTTTTTTTTTTTTTTTTTTTTTTTTTAAATTAATATTTAAGGTCGTTCGCTTTATAGGGGAAATGCTTTATGCGAACACGCTTTATGCGGGACCCTAGTGTACGCACTAGCACACCGGGTCGCGGAACAAGATATGGCAGGTCACCTCTCCACACCACGGCTCGACACTAACTGAGGAGTGGGATCTAGCTACTGGCAAAAAGCAGAGGGACGTGGTGACGTCATATCCTGATTCCAATACTCTGGCAAAATCCTTTCACCCTCAAGAACACCATTCTTTATTCGCCATAAATATTGAGCCACCGGCCCGGATGGCTCAATATTTTGGACGAGTACTGTAGATAGTTAGGTTTTTTCTCACATCATAAAGTGGAAAGGGCAGAAACAGCAGAGCAATAACGCCTTCATTACACAGATAATAACAAAGGAGCTACAAAGAAAAAAAGAGAGAGATTCATAAACATGGTGTTACGGTTGTACAAAGCCATTCAGATTGTCTTTCAGAGCATCATACTGTTTACGGGTAACTTCTGCTAGTTCTATTAACCCTTCTTGCTTTTATCAGTCATCCATAATTATTCCATTGCAGTTTATGGAAGTTGTCAGTGATCTAGAGGGTAGTGGGAGCATTGACCGTGTAGAAGCTGTCTGCAATGATGCCGGGACCTCGGATTATCTTGTGGTGTATCTGCGACTCCTTATTTCTGCTCACCTACAAAAAAATGCAGAATTCTTCAGCTTTTTTATTGAAGGTGGAAGGACTGTGGAAGAATTTTGTAAACAGGTAAGGATAAAGAATACCTCTAAATGCTCTAGGTCTTATGCAATTAGTGTTAAATATTTATTATTTAAAATTTGATATGTAGTCTTATTAAAGAATCAAATATAAATCACTGATGATACTGTATCAAAGATAATTACCAAAATCTTCTGGCGTGACCCCCATAAGCTAGTAGGGTATATCATCTATCCATTGTGCATACCAGCCAGGTAGATTTATTCTGAAACAGCTGCACTGCACTAAAACTATCACAAAATAATGAATTATTGTGTAGTTTCATCTTTCTTTTGTCTTACTAAAGAACAAAGTTGCTAAGTGATTTGTTTTTTTCATAATGAGGGGAAGAAGTGAGGTATTTTTCTCCCTTTGCAAAACTAACTGAAGAGTCATGTGTTTGAATGTGTACGTATATGCGGTCAATACTTATAATTTTCTTACTAGAGACGTATGCTATCTAGATTGAATTAATTGAGGATTTAATTATTGTTGTTGATGTCGATGTTGATTATAGGACAATGATAATAATGAGAAGATACTTCAAATGTATGGGGTAGGTGGGAATTTTAGAGGTGTGGACAGTTTCTACTGTATTAGGAAAGAAGGGCCGTGTGAGGGTTGGTAGAGAGAAAGGGGAATTCTGCTTATTGAAGACAATGCTGTGTTATTTTGCCATGGTTTACCATCAATATGGATGGAGTGGTGAAGGAGGTGAAAGTGAGGTTAGGGAAAAGGGGCTACACTTGTTTATGGAGATCAGAGACAGTAGGAAGTGAGTCAGTTATTATTTACTGATGAAACAGCTCTTCAGCTTACCTATTGTTTTTCTGCAATAAAATTGGCCTGCGCTACTAAATTATACAGCCTCAATTGGGGTCTGAATGCATTACTGCACAGCTCTAGTAAGAGCTTAGGAATGATGTCTACAAGCAGATGCCATGTAATAGCAAGTTGATGTGTTGGTAGTTTTCTGTGATTATGTCATATAAATTTTTTTGTTTAAAGAAATATTACTGGTTATATGAAGGATAACTTTTGCCTTAGAAAATGACATTTAAAAAAATCGTCCTGAAACTTATTAGTTGTCCCTCTCTTTCTCACCTATCAACTCTTTCATTCTGGTTGACCATTTTGAAGGTATGGCACAGAATCCATAGACTATTTCTGGTCTCATGGAGCAAGAAGCAACATACAGCTTTTGTTAATAAAAATCACATACATGTAAGAAAAATTTGATGAACAGGATGACAGCAAAAATTATGAAAGTTGACTTAGCAGTATTGGGCATGCTATTTGTAGGTCTTATTAATCTAGCCATGCACAAATGGAGTCATTTGTTTATTCCTGATGATATTTTTTAACCCCATTATTTAAGTAGGCAAGATAATCAGGTTAAACAAGATCTCTTTTCTAAGCATTGACAATCTTAAAAATGGATCCAAAATATCAATCTTCAAGCTCTCATTTGGGAAAACTGCAACACAAATATTGTAAATGGTCTTGGCAGGCTACTTAGAAATTTAGTGATAGAGAGTTATGAATTAGATGTACAAGATTACTGCTACTTTTAAACAGGTGAACCAGTACATGACTTAACAGACATTGGGTAAGTAGCTACCTGTTGCGTATAGAATTTGCCTCTAAAGCATATAGTGCTATTACCACCAAACAATGGGATTGCTAGCTGACTAATCTTTCTCAATGCCTAGCATAATCCATGTTATGTAACTCTATTCTATAATCTGATTTTTTTTTATATGTAAAACCAATTTACTTAACTTGGAAATTTCCTGAACAGGAGGTTGAGCCCATGTATAGAGAGTGTGACCACCTGCACATAGTGGCTCTGACTGCTGCTGTGGGAGTGGGTGTGCGGGTGATGTACCTTGACCGAGGGGAGGGAGATACTCTGGTGTCACATGACTTTCCTGAAGATAAGGAGCCAATCATTCACCTGCTGTATCGTCCTGGCCACTATGATATACTCTACAAAGCATAATGATGACTACAATAGCTTGTTGAAATAGATTTTGATATGCTTTTTTATTTCCCCTCAACTGAGTGAGGGTAGTCATCTTGTACTTCATCTTGTGTTTTGTTGTCTCCTGGTACAAAACTTTTGTCTGAAATTATGATTATTATTATTTTTTTTTTTTTTGGGCCAACACTACATATACACTTTGTGTATATAGACCTTATCCTTAAGAAATATTTTTGATGTATGTTGATAGATCTAAATATTCATATCAGTATTTTAACTGGTATTGTGAATCTTCGGATTTGTTCACAATATTTTTAGTGTTATATCACTATATTATTTATTCAGTGTGTTTGTAAAGATACTGGTTTTATTATTATAATAAGACAATAAAATTCAATGAATGACATAATTCAGTTTTTATTCTTTATTCTTTACCATTTTTATTCACATATGTCACATATACAGGGTGTTTTAACCCGTCCAGCCCCACTGACGGCTCTGAGCCGTCGCATATGTGTGTAACGCTCAGCCCCGCTGACGGCTCTCATCCGTCAGCTGACACGACGACTCAAAACTCTTGGTCTGGGCGTTACAAAATTATACATTTTAGGCGGGGCCCAACGGGTTAAAAGTCACTCTATTTCATTCAAATTAGAGGTGTTAAAAAAAATTGCTATACTGCATAATAATATAAGCCTCAGATGAAAATTCGTGTCTGAAAAATATTTATTAGATAAAAAATTAAAACATCTTATAAATTTCCATCTCAGACCTAGGGTAAGGTAACCAATAGGGACGCACCGGTCCAATACGTACGCATCTGTCATTTAAAAATGTCTCCACAGAATGTGAGAACACTTGAAACTTCAAACTCTACCTCATAATGTTCCTTAACCATTACTCTTATATAAAAAAAAGGTATCTACAGTTCTTTTCCTCTTTATTGAACAAATGACCAAAATGAAAGAAGGAAAGGTGGAAAAAAAAGGCATTTCCTTACGAAAAGCTAAGGGTTGGCAGTGTTGTTTGTTTTTAAAGTTTGGTTATTTTATGCATTGCATATTATGCTTTTTTTTCTGTTTCCATGTTGATTTGGTGATGCTGGGTGTAAGAAACAAGCACCAGTAGTCCAGTACTGCTCTGAAATAAGAGATAAAGACTGCAGTCAGTGCCATTGATATTGGCGCGAACAATTTTTTACCTTGTGACGCGGCCTATGCCTACATAAAACAATTATAAAGAAATATTCATGGGGTACTTACCTACCTCTATAGTGCTTGGTCGGGTAGCCCTTCTTCCTGCAGCTGTGGAGACGTTTGGGTACGGATAAGGCCAGGTTCTGGAGGAGGGAGGGGTCCAGGTTTACCCAGATGTCCTGGAGCTGGGCGACAAGCTTGGGCACTGTGGAGGTGTCGCGACCCCGTAGGCGGCCCAGACAGTCTTTCATCAAGGCCCAGATATTTTCAATGAGGCTTAAATTGGGACTATTGCCTGGCCAGTCCCTGATATTGTACCATATACTCCCACCCACTCAAACCAAGCACTGACCAATTCGGCTGTGAGCTGGCGCACCGTCCTGCTGAAATATCTCTCCCTGGCAGGCTATGAAACAGTCCTCCAGGTGGTCGGCGAGAAGCTCGAGGTAGCGTTCTTTGTTTACTGTCAAGTTCTTTGATAACACCACTAACTCTCCAGTGCCGTGGTATCCAAAAGCCCCCCACACCATGACACCATCCGGATGTTTCACGGTCCCCTCAGTGTACTTGGGGTGGTAAGGATCCGAGCTGTCACACAACTTCACCTTCCCTCCTCTGTTCCCAGTCACTGTGAAGGTCCCCTCGTCACACCACAACACTTTCTTCCACTTATCTGGTTCCCAGGCTAAGTATTTCTTGCAGAATAGTATTCTCTTCTTCCTTTGCAAGGTCGTTAATATGGGCTTTCTTCGTGGTGCGCGATACTGGAAGCAGAGGTCATCACGGAGGCGTCGTTGGATAGTACGGACTGAGACATCCTGAAGGAGCCTCGGATTTTTTTCTCTTAGTTCCTTTGCACTGATGCGAGGTTCAAGGTTCACTTGGCGCTGGAGCACTTTCAGGGTCGTCTGAGAAGTCAAACGGGCCTTTCCTGTCCTCTTCTTTTGTAGCGGCAGATCGGCTTCTCCCGCGTCCTTGCACTTTTTCGTCCAGCGCTGGACACTTCTCAATGCCAAACCGGTGATGGCGGAGATTTCTTTATTGTCTTTTTCCCCAAGAATCAGGGAACTGATAGCTGTGATCTGTTCTTTGGTCAACTCTTTCCCTCGTCCCATTGTCCCACACGAGGCACAAAAGTAATGCACAGTCAAGGACGAAAAACACGCGTGACGCAACACAAAAAAAGCGAGATCCTCTCACTCTCAATGCCCAAGGCTGACTAATGCTTTCAAACTTGGTGAGTAGCTCAAGGTAAGCCGTCTTTGTCTACATCTCGCGCGCCAATATCATTGGCGGATTTGAACCAAGGTTTTGGAGGGTGCTTTGTTCCGCGCCATTGGTATTGGCGCAGCATGTTTCGCGCCAATATCAATGGCGCTGACTGTAGACAAGGGTGTGTACCTAATGGACAAGGCTAAGATAAAAAAGTCCAATACGTACGCAATTTTTCGGATGCCTGCCAGAGAGTCTTAAGCCACAATACATGACAATCTAAGACCACCTCTATTGCTTGGGAGAATATTGGCCCTGTTATGTGAAAATGTCGGAGTACTACCCCAGGAGTAATTTACTCCTTGGCTGGTCCAAAACGTACGCAGTGCGCGATGCCCTATACGTACGCAGTGCACGATGCCCTATACGTACGCAGTGCGCGATGCCCTATACGTACGCAGTGCGCGATGCCCTATACGTACGCAGTGCGCGATGCCCTATACGTACGCAGTGCGCGATGCCCTATACGTACGCAGTGCGCGATGCCTATAAGTACGCAGTGCGCGATGCCCTATACGTACGCAGTGCGCGATGCCCTATACGTACGCAGTGCGCGATGCCTTATACGTACGCAGTGCGCGATGCCCTATATGTAAGTAGTGCGCGATGCCCTATACGTACGCAGTGCGCGATGCCCTATACGTACGCAGTGCGCGATGCCCTATAAGTACGCAGTGCGCGATGCCCTATACGTACGCAGTGCGCGATGCACTATAACGTACGCAGTGCGCGATGCCCTATACGTATGCAGTGCGCGATGCCCTATACGTACGCAGTGCGCGATGCCCTATAAGTACGCAGTGCACGATGCCCTATACGTACGCAGTGCGCGATGCCCTATAAGTACGCAGTGCACGATGCCCTATAAGTACGCAGTGCCGATGCCCTATAAGTACGCAGTGCGCGATGCCCTATAAGTACGCAGTGCACGATGCCCTATAAGTACGCAGTGCGCGATGCCCTATAAGTACGCAGTGCGCGATGCCCTATAAGTACGCAGTGCACGATGCCCTATAAGTACGCAGTGCGCGATGCCCTATAAGTACGCAGTGCGCGATGCCCTATAAGTACGCAGTGCGCGATGCCCTATACGTACGCAGTGCGCGATGCCCTATAAGTACGCAGTGCGCGATGCCCTATAAGTACGCAGTGCGCGATGCCCTATAAGTACGCAGTGCGCGATGCCCTATACGTACGCAGTGCGCGATGCCCTATAAGTACGCAGTGCGCGATGCCCTATAAGTACGCAGTGCGCGATGCCCTATAAGTACGCAGTGCACGATGCCCTATACGTACGCAGTGCGCGATGCCCTATAAGTACGCAGTGCACGATGCCCTATAAGTACGCAGTGCACGATGCCCTATAAGTACGCAGTGCGCGATGCCCTATAAGTACGCAGTGCGCGATGCCCTATAAGTACGCAGTGCGCGATGCCCTATAAGTACGCAGTGCACGATGCCCTATAAGTACGCAGTGCACGATGCCCTATAAGTACGCAGTGCGCGATGCCCTATAAGTACGCAGTGCGCGATGCCCTATAAGTACGCAGTGCGCGATGCCCTATACGTACGCAGTGCGCGATGCCCTATAAGTACGCAGTGCACGATGCCCTATAAGTACGCAGTGCGCGATGCCCTATAAGTACGCAGTGCGCGATGCCCTATAAGTACGCAGTGCGCGATGCCCTATACGTACGCAGTGCGCGATGCCCTATAAGTACGCAGTGCGCGATGCCCTATAAGTACGCAGTGCGCGATGCCCTATAAGTACGCAGTGCGCGATGCCCTATAAGTACGCAGTGCGCGATGCCCTATAAGTACGCAGTGCGCGATGCCCTATAAGTACGCAGTGCGCGATGCCCTATAAGTACGCAGTGCGCGATGCCCTATAAGTACGCAGTGCGCGATGCCCTATACGTACGCAGTGCGCGATGCCCTATAAGTACGCAGTGCGCGATGCCCTATAAGTACGCAGTGCGCGATGCCCTATACGTACGCAGTGCGCGATGCCCTATAAGTACGCAGTGCGCGATGCCCTATAAGTACGCAGTGCGCGATGCCCTATAAGTACGCAGTGCGCGATGCCCCCATAAGTACGCAGTGCGCGATGCCCTATAAGTACGCAGTGCGCGATGCCCTATACGTACGCAGTGTGCGATGCCCTATACGTACGCAGTGCGCGATGCCCATATACGTACGCAGTGCGCGATGCCCTATACGTACGCAGTGCGCGATGCCCTATACGTACGCAGTGCGCGATGCCCTATACGTACGCAGTGCGCGATGCCCTATACGTACGCAGTGCGCGATGCCCTATACGTACGCAGTGCGCGATGCCCTATAAGTACGCAGTGCGCGATGCCCTATAAGTACACAGTGCGCGATGCCCTATAAGTACGCAGTGCGCGATGCCCTATAAGTACGCAGTGCGCGATGCCCTATAAGTACGCAGTGCGCGATGCCCTATAAGTACGCAGTGCGCGATGCCCTATAAGTACGCAGTGCGCGATGCCCTATAAGTACGCAGTGCGCGATGCCCTATACGTACGCAGTGCGCGATGCCCTATACGTACGCAGTGCGCGATGCCCTATAAGTACGCAGTGCGCGATGCCCTATAAGTACGCAGTGCGCGATGCCCTATAAGTACGCAGTGCGCGATGCCCTATAAGTACGCAGTGCGCGATGCCCTATACGTACGCAGTGCGCGATGCCCTATAATTACGCAGTGCGCGATGCCCTATAAGTACGCAGTGCGCGATGCCCTATACGTACGCAGTGCGCGATGCCCTATAAGTACGCAGTGCGCGATGCCCTATAAGTACGCAGTGCGCGATGCCCTATACGTACGCAGTGCGCGATGCCCTATAAGTACGGCCAGTGCACGATGCCCTATACGTACGCAGTGCGCGATGCCCTATACATACGCAGTGTGCGATGCCCTATACGTACGCAGTGCGCGATGCCCTATACGTACGCAGTGCGCGATGCCCTATACGTACGCAGTGCGCGATGCCCTATACGTACGCAGTGCGCGATGCCCTATACGTACGCAGTGCGCGATGCCCTATACGTACGCAGTGCGCGATGCCCTATACGTACGCAGTGCGCGATGCCCTATAAGTACGCAGTGCGCGATGCCCTATAAGTACGCAGTGCGCGATGCCCTATAAGTACGCAGTGCGCGATGCCCTATAAGTACGCAGTGCGCGATGCCCTATAGTACGCAGTGCGCGATGCCCTATAAGTACGCAGTGCGCGATGCCCTATAAGTACGCAGTGCGCGATGCCCTATACGTACGCAGTGCGCGATGCCCTATACGTACGCAGTGCGCGATGCCCTATACGTACGCAGTGCGCGATGCCCTATACGTACGCAGTGAGCGATGCCCTATAAGTACGCAGTGCGCGATGCCCTATACGTACGCAGTGCGCGATGCCCTATACGTACGCAGTGCGCGATGCCCTATACGTACGCAGTGAGCGATGCCCTATAAGTACGCAGTGCGCGATGCCCTATACGTACGCAGTGCGCGATGCCCTATACGTACGCAGTGTGCGATGCCCTATACGTACGCAGTGCACGATGCCCTATACGTACGCAGTGCGCGATGCCCTATACGTACGCAGTGCGCGATGCCCTATACGTACGCAGTGCGCGATGCCCTATACGTACGCAGTGCTCGATGCCCTATACGTACGCAGTGTGCGATGCCCTATACGTACGCAGTGCACGATGCCCTATACGTACGCAGTGCGCGATGCCCTATACGTACGCAGTGGCGATGCCCTATACGTACGCAGTGCGCGATGCCCTATACGTACGCAGTGCGCGATGCCCTATACGTACGCAGTGCGCGATGCCACTATACGTACGCAGTGCGCGATGCCCTATACGTACGCAGTGCGCGATGCCCTATACGTACGCAGTGCGCGATGCCCTATACGTACGCAGTGCGCGATGCCCTATACGTACGCAGTGCGCGATGCCCTATACGTACGCAGTGCGCGATGCCCTATACGTACGCAGTGCGCGATGCCCTATAAGTACGCAGTGCGCGATGCCCTATAAGTACGCAGTGCGCGATGCCCTATAAGTACGCAGTGCGCGATGCCCTATACGTACGCAGTGCGCGATGCCCTATAAGTACGCAGTGCGCGATGCCCTATACGTACGCAGTGCGCGATGCCCTATAAGTACGCAGTGCGCGATGCCCTATACGTACGCAGTGCGCGATGCCCTATAAGTACGCAGTGCGCGATGCCCTATACGTACGCAGTGCGCGATGCCCTATACGTACGCAGTGCGCGATGCCCTATACGTACGCAGTGCGCGATGCACTATAAGTACGCAGTGCGCGATGCCCTATACGTACGCAGTGCGCCATGCCCTATACGTACGCAGTGTGCGATGCCTTATACGTACGCAGTGTGCGATGCCCTATACGTACGCAGTGCGCAATGCCCTATACGTACGCAGTGCGCGATGCCCTATATGTACGCATGTATTTACCTAGTTTACCTAGTAGTGTTTTACAGGACCTGAGCTACACTCGTGTGGTCCCGTCTCCGTATCTACATTTATCCAGTCTTTCTTTCATTTGGTGCACATTCTGTGTTGATATCACCTCCTCGTTTAGTCCATTCCAAACTTCTACATTTCTATGAGGGAAGCTGTACTTCTTTAGGTTGTTCAGGCATCTCCCTTTTCCTAGTTGTTTTGTATGTCCTCTTGTGTATCGACCTTCTCTTTGTTTCCTAGTCAGTAGTCTCTCATTGTCTGTTTCTTCCATCTTAGTTATCAGCTTAAACATTGTTATTAAGTCTCCTCTTTCTCTTCTCTGCTCGAATGTTGGCAACTTTATTTCTTTCAACCTTTCCTCATAAGAGTTTTTCTAGCTCTGGTACCATCTTTGTTGCCATTCTCTGTATCCTCTCCAACTTTTTTACATGCTTCTTTTTACATGGGGACCATACAATGGCAGCATATTCTATTTTTGGTCGGATCATTGTAGTAATTATCTTTCATCATATTTTTGTTGATATTTTCTTTTTTCTTTACATCACAAAGGACTGGCCAAGGGCACAACAAAAAGAGGTAACACAAAGCCCGCTTAGTTGCCAGTCCCTATAAAGAAGACAGTAAGAGAATAAAAAAAGGGGGGTGGGCCAATTTAGTTCGGGAGGTGTCTCGTTACTGTTTTCTTGAAAAAAAACTAAGTCGTAGGATGGTGGAAAAATAGAAACAGGAAGAGAGTTCCAGAGTTTACCAGTGAAAGGGATGAAAAAGTAAAGATACTGATGAACTCTTGCATTAGGAAGATGGACAGAATAGGGATGATAATGAATGGAAAGTCTTGTGCAGCGAGGCCGCGGGAGGGGGGGAGGCATGCAGTTAGCAAGTTCAGAAGAGCAGTGAGCATGAAAATATCGGTAGAAGATAGCAAGAGAAGCAACATTGCGGTGGTGATTTAAAGATTGAAGACAGTCAGTCAGAGGAGGTGAGGGATGAGACGAAAAGCTTTTGACTCAACCCTGTTTAGAAGAACTAAACAACCCCGTTTATGAGTGGATCCTCCCCAAATATGTGAGACATAATCCATACATGGGCGAATAAGGCCCCTGTACAGAGCAAGCAAATGGGAGGGAGAAAAAATGGACGCAGATGCCACAGGACACCAAACTTCTTAGAAGCTGTTTTAGCAAGAGATGAGATGTGAGATTTCCAGTTAAGATTTTTAGTAAAGGATAGTCCAAGAATGTTCATTGTAGAAGGAGATAGTTGAGTGTCATTGAAGAAGAGGGGATAGTTATCTGGTAGGTTTTGTCGAGTAGATAGGTGAAGAAATTGGGCTTTTGAGTCATTGAACCAAACAAGGTTTGCTTTGCCCAAATCAGAAATTATAGAAAGATCAGAAGTTAGGCGCTCGGTGGCATCTCTCCGTGAATCACTTACTTCCTGTTGAATTGGACGTCTAGTAAATGACGTTGAAAAATGCAGGGTAGAATCATCAGCGTAGGAGTGGATAGGGCTTTGAGTTAGACTTAGAAGATCATTAATGAATAATAGAAAGAGAGTGGGTGATAGGACAGAACCCTGGGGAACACCCCTATTGATAGATTTAGGAGAAGAACAATGTCCGTCTACAATAGCTGCAATAGAACGGTTTGAAAGGAAACTTAAGATGAAGGTACAGAGAGAAGGATAGAAACCGAATGAGGGTAGTTTCGAAATTAAAGATTTGTGCCAGACTCTATCAAAAGCTTTTGATATGTCAAGGGCAACAGCAAAAGTTTCACCGAAACCCCTAAAGGAGGATGACCAATACTCAGTTAGGAAAGCTAGAAGATAGCCAGTAGATCGCCCTTTACGGAAACCATACTGACGATCAGAAAGAAGATTGTGAGCAGATAGATGCTTAAGAATCTTATTAAGTATAGATTCAAAATCTTCAGAAAGGCAGGAAGTCAAAGCTATAGGACGGTAGTTTGAAGGATTAGAACGGTCACCCTTCTTAGGAACAGGTTGGATGTAAGCAAACTTCCAGCAAGGAGGGAAGGTGGAAGTAGATAGACAAAGACGGAAAAGTTTGACCAGGCAGGGTGCAAGCACAGAAGCACAATTTTTTAGAACAATAGGAGGGACTCCGTCAGGACCGTAAGCCTTCCGAGGATCTAGGCCAGAAAGGGCAAAGAAAACATCATTACGAAGGATCTTAATAGCAGGCATAATATAGTCAGAGGGTGGAGGAGAAGGAGGAACAAGCTCTTCATCAACCAGAGTGGAAATTTCAGCAAAGGTTTGAGCGAAGAGTTCAGCTTTAGAAATACAGGGAGGTCCCGTTATACGAGCATTCGGTATACGAGAATCCAATGATACGAGATGTGTAAATTAGGGTCTATTTTCAATATACGAGATTGAAAATCCAATGCTACGACATTCAAACTGGGGTGAGTAAAATTACCAAGTTATTTACTAAAATAAATTAAAAGTTATTTACTTAAGTAAATTACAAGTTATTTACTTAAGTAAATTACAAGTTATTTACTAATTTTTTTTTTTTTTTTTTTTTTAATTGATGGGGTCCTGGAACCAAACCTATATTTTACCATTAGTTATGTGTTTCGTTATACGAGATTTCACTTTACGAGTATGCCAGGTGGAACCTAACTGCTCGTATCTTCGGGACCTCCCTGTTGATGAGACAGCTGTGGAGCCATCTGGGTGAAGCATAGCAGGGAAAGATGAAGAAGAAAAATTGTTAGAGATGTTAGATGCCCTGTTAGATGCCAGAAGTCATGAGAGGAATTCGACTCAGAAAGATTATGACATTTTCTATGAATGAAGGCATTTTTGGTAAGTTAAAGTAAAAAATTGTCATGATTACGGGCAGAAATGAAATGCCACTCTAGTATTCTTTAACATCCTGTATGTATCTCCAAATATTTTATTTATATGTTTTTCTGGTTGTAGGTTATTCTGCATTATCACTCCCAGGTCCTTTTCTTCCTTAACTTGTGCAATTATTTAATTTCCTATTTTATATGGCCATTTATATATCTTCGCTTTTTCCAATTTCCATCACATGACACTTCTTCACATTAAATTCCATTTCCCATCTTCTGCTCCATTCGTAGATCTAGTTCAGGTCATTTTGTAGTGTTCCACAGTCTTTATACTGAAACGAAGGATGGGGGGGGGGGGGTGTCATCCACCACCCTCAAATTCGTCACACAACTAACGGCTCGGGGCTATGGAGGGGACGGGAAGGACTGAAGGGAAACCCTTTACTACTGTGCACGGCTTTTATTTACACACTAGTATCCACTGTACATTATTTACAAGGCACGCAGGCCAGCAATTCCCGCGAGTTACTTTCTCTGTCGCCCCCGTATTACTACGCGGCACTGCTATGCCAACACAACACAGGGTACACGCTCTCCGCCGCAACACCAGTGTTGCCAACCGTAGGGCGATCGCTCTACGCGTAAGGCCATTCAGCATCATATCATGGCTTGTAGGGCCGTAGGGCGATTTTACAGAAACTGAGCAAAACGTAGGGCGATTTTGAATTTTTGGTATGCGTTATATTTACTTTGCAACAAAAGATAAATAATATAAGAGGAAAGGAAATATGTTAAATAAAGATAGTATGTTTTCAATTTTCTCTTATTACCTTCTAGAAAAACTGGTTAAATGAAAGCTAATGAGTGAATCTGGCAGCTGCCCACGGAACAGCTGCTGGTCCGCTGGTGTGGCTGTAAGCATGAACAGGGATAAGACAGGTCTAGCTAGATTTTGTGAGTGTGCTGCCGTCCTCTGTGGAACCTGGTGGAAGCTGGGTATCCGCTGTTGCATTTTGTATCATATTCTTGGTTGCGTATCATTCAGTGGTACGGTACGCTGCAATAAGGTATATTTCATCGGTGTGTCATTACCAAAACATCCATATGAAGAACAGCATGCACTGTTGTATGTTAATTATTATTATGAATTTTTAATTTTTATTATTATTATTATTATTATGTTATTCTGATTTACAAAGATTATGGAAACTGCTATGTCGATTTTCATCCTGAACCGTAGGGCGACGAAGGAAAATGTAGGGCGTTTTCAGTGTCTGAGTAGGGCAAAGAAATTTTAGGGGTTGGCATCACTGCGCAACACTCGCAGTCCCAACACACTGGCTGGCTCACCGCACCCGCGAACAGTCTCTCCCTCCCAATTAACACACTGTCCAACCGCCGTGTTACGCAGTCCTTCACAGGGTGTCGCCCTTTTTCACACTGACTCGCAGTTGCCGCCGTGATGAGGCAACTCTTGTCCCCTTCAGGAGGACGAGGAGAGAGGGGACTGGGCCTCTCAGCAGTGGCGTAGCTAGGTATTTATCATTGGGGGGGCACCTGGGGGGGCACTAGATGAGCCGAACAAGCCCATACAGCTGGGGAGTTTGGTGGGGACTGGGGACTTACTTTCACTTACAGTGCCAAGACCCCCCCCCTCTTGCTTGCATATTTTGCATTCTGACCAATATCAAGAGTATATCTGATTTCGTATGGACTATGGAAGGTTATTAGATTTTATTCTAGGAGTGTGTGTTGAGTACTGTAGGGTATCATCCAGTTGCTGATGGAGAACGAAATAAAGCAGTCACGACCAAAAATTTAATACATATATTAGCACTTATACAAAATGGAAATAACATAATTGATACTGAAAATAAAGAAAAAAAGTTTTAAAGAAAGTTTTAAAGCAGCAGGCAAAGAATTATTTTTTTCCCCACTGAGAAAGTGAGAATACCTCACTTAAGCAGAATTCTTCTGTTTTTGTGGTTCTCAGCAAACTTATCAACAAATATATGAAAAATACTTCTAAATCAAGGCTTTTAACTCGCCTGTTTTCAATTGACAACGCAGCAAGATTACCTAATCTCTCATTGCCCATTGTATTTCTCAGTGTAGTTTTGATTAATTTCAGAGCAGAGAAGCTTCTCTCTGTTGAAGCTGATGACACAGGTAATACTACAGAAATTTTGGCCAGTCTGTAGAACTCAGGAAATGCCTCTTCATATGGACCAAGAATTCTCACTAAATCTAACAGTGATTTGGGCTTTTCATTGTCACTTACATATCCTTATAGCGTCATTCTAACATGCGTTTTGCAGAGTGCAGCTCATGGTTAAGATCTTCCTCATTAGCACGAAATGCATGAATAAGTCCAGACATTTTCTCAAAAGATAAGAACTCAGTACTTTGTGGATTCAGTGCCTGTAATGCTTTCATAAGTTCACATGCTTCATTACTGAAGCGCCTTGTCATTTATTATTACCCTTTGTAGGGGTAGCACGCTCGGTTCACAACCGAGAAGTTCTGGGTTCGATCCCCGGGCGGATCGGAAACAGTTGGGCTGTTTCCTTAAAACCCGAGCCCCTGTCCACCCAGCAGTGAATGGGTACCGGGTGTTAGCCGGGGGTTTGTGACCCGCCTCCCGGGGTGCTGGCTTCGGCCAACACTATAAGCACTAGCAGACAGCTCTCTCTCCTCCAAGGAAGAGAGAGAGCTGTCTGGTTACAGTGGAGATCCATCTCAGCTGCGTCGATAACTGACAAAATTCTTCAAACAAAAAAACAAAAAAACAAACAAAATTCTGGTGGGTGGTGACCACTGGGAGTATTTAAATAAAACTATAGATCAAGAAATATTTATACACGTGTAAAAACCGATAAATATTCATCCCTTGACGTATATGGCCACATCAACAAAACTTCACAAAATATGTTATTACCTCATTATAAGGCACGAAACCAACTTTAAATGAAATATAAGAATATGTACATAAGAATTTTATGAGCAACCACTCGTATATGAACAATCTCCGAGGTCCACAAAAGAAATTCGGAAATTAAAATTCTGGCGGTATGTAGTACTTTTTTCCTTAACCAAAACGCCTCCATTGTGTTGACAGTTTCCGTTTCCTTGGTGATCTACACATTCTACACTCTGAAGTATCAAAGCCATGAGCTGCTGAGTTTCTCTCAACAAAGCATCGGCAGTGGTCGCTGCCGTACAAGGCCACGAATGATCGGTCACTGACTTTGTGTTGTTATGTCGGTCCAGAGAACGCGTATAAGACACGTACAAGAGGGAGACACGTACCAACACAAGGCATTATAGAAAATTTGTAAGGGTAACTGGTGTAATTTAGTTATGTTCGTTGGTGTTAAAAGTGATCAATAGAAAGTATATGCATTTAACTCAGATTCAGAGGCATGTTTCTTTCTTTCAAGCAGAGGAAAAATATGTATTGTATATGAGGTCGAGGGTAAGTCATCAGTAGAAATTATTCATAATACTCCATGCATGGTCTCTCAGTCCTACCTAGTGGAACACGGTTCCCACACCACACGGCAGCCGTGGCCAATGGGTGGGCACCTAGGGGGGCACCGGCTTCTCATGGGGGGGCACGTGCCCACCCATGCTCCCTCTCAGCCTGGCGGTCTGCATGCAGCCTCTGTGCTATTCCCCCTGCCAATTCGAGAGAACTGAAACTCAAAATGCCAGGGGTCGCTGGCAGTTTTAACTCACTTTTTTGATAATAAGTTGGTCTACTGGAAAACAAAATATGGGCTTATTCCACTGCACTTAAAACACAAAAGTATAATATTAAGAACGATTTTCTTCTATATGTATATTGTATAGAAGCCTGGTTCTGTAAAATATTGTATATAACCAAATAACCAAGGAGGTTATAGTTGAGGAGGCGAGGTAAATGCTACTCTATGATATTATATAGTCAATAACGTATGTTTAGAAGTTATCTATACCTAGGCAGTCATATTTTCCTGTTATTATTGTGTATCAATCAGATAGAAAACCTGGAAGTGCAATGAGTCGACGCGTGAAGTGGCAATGTTTTGATTCAATCTCCCCGCCCACCACTCCCTGCCGCGGCACGTCGCCTCCACAATTATAACCTACATTGTCGCAACAACAAGCCGATTTCGGCATTCTTTATTCTTCGTTTTTCCAAGGCATTGCTTATTGTATTTTGACAAGCGTTTGCCAGACGCAGCAGTACTGTCTTAGAAAACAGTGTGAATATCGCCTAAATTTTACATGCCACAATATACATGTAAAAAATATATTAAGCTTTGCTACTCGAGGCGAGTAATTTGCATTAAATTGCTATTATAGAACGTTCCATCGTAATGCATGTCATCTATATAATTAGTAGAACAACAGAAGAACTATATTTTTTGGTATTCAGATGCGGTGCATCAATGTTTATCGCGAAATTAATTTATGAAAAATATTAGTCGCGGAGCCAAAACACAGTAGACCAACCTTTGAGTTAAAACTGC